>PVKB01004672.1:0-79806 GCA_004027205.1 Ctenodactylus gundi
ATGGTGCCCCTCTGTCAGATGCCCTGGCTGGCAGCTATGTGCTCAAACAGGTGCTGAGCCCTCAGGGCTCTGTTCCCAGCAGCCCAGACACTCCCTGAGACAGTGCCCAGGTTGTGCCCGTTGTCTTAGGGTTTGGCACTTGGCAGGAGACAGCGGCGGCTCTTCCTGGAGTCTATTGAGTGGTCAAATGACGGTTCAGTGGTCCTTCAGCAAACGTGGCTGGTCCCAGCAGCAAGATCTTCTGAGCAGTGGGTTCTCTGAGGTGGGGGCAGGGGTGAGGAGACTTCCCGCACAGCAAAGGGTCAGACACACTGGGGGGTGGCTGCTTACTGTTGGCAGAGACGCTGCAGAGTGGTGGGTGGTTCCAAGCGGATTCAGGTTTGGGCCCTTCTCTACGCAGTGTGACTTTAGACAGTGGCCTGAGCCCCGACAGCTGTGAAGCAGGGAGACCACGCTGTGGATGAAGCAAGACCTCGTATGCAAAGTGCAGGGTGCAGGGACATGGCCCAGGAATGCAGCAGGCACCGCGGGAGTAGAGGCCAGTGTTGCAGGGCAAGCTGGCGAAGTGCCGTACGCACCCTCCGGAGTGCCCATAACCCTAGAGCCCTCGCCTGTGGTGGCCTGTCCCTCCCAGGGTGTCTGCTCCCAGTGGCGGGGGCTACCCTAGCAGGGCAAAAGGGTTCTGGCGGAGGACAAAGGCCCCATGCTTCAGCCAGGTTTCTTTCTGCCTTTGTACCCTGGTTGACCTCAGGCTCATAGCAATCCTCCTGCCTCAGCCTCCCAAGTGCTGTGATTACAGGTGTGCACTACCATGCCCTGCTTATGTGATGCTGGAGAATCGAACTCAGGGCCTTGCGCTTGCTAGGCAAGTTCTCTAACCACTGTGCCATTCCTCCAGCCCCAAGCTTCAGGACTTTATGGCCCAAGGGACAAAGGCAGGGGCAGTGTGGGTGGATTTGGTCAAAGCTGCCCTTGTTCCTGGTTACCTCAGGACGTGCTGGGAAGTCGTGGGCAGCCATCACTGCTTGAGGAGGCAGTTCGCTCCATGGTTAGATGACGACTCTAGTGCGTTTTGGGAAACGTCACGGGGTTTGCTCCTGCTTGGGAGCTGACCTCACGGGGCACCCCACAAGGCTCTGCTTTCCCTGGAATCTGAGGTGACTGAGGTTTAGGACAAGAACTCGAAATTTCTCAGCGTTGTCTCAGGAGGCCTGGAACGGGATTTCACAAAGCCAGCGACGTGATGACACTGCAAATCCTGAAAACTGTGGCAGGCTTGTCTTGGTGCCTCAGTCTTGAAGACAGATGAGGTGGGCAAGGCAACTTTAGGGCCACCAAGCCTTGGGTGACTAGTTTTTAGATACTCCTTAAGTGATGAACAGGCCTAACATTCCCATCCCGCACAGCGCCGCTGCCCAGCCCAAAGCTCCAGCACTGCCTCTTGCCTGGCATTCGGCCTCTTGCCTGGCATTCACGCCGGGAAGAGGGACACTCCACTCCACCCTGCGGGAAGTTGGACCAACCCCGCAGGAGACAGACGCGAAGGTGAAAGCCCGAGCTGGAGACGTCGCTCAGCAGTGATAGCGCTGGCCCAGGCCCTGAGTTCTTTGAACCTCAGATCTGTGCTTCCCGGCTGTATTGGTTAGAGTTCTAAGAGAGGCCGGGTTAAGAGAATTTATAGATATAAAGGGAATTTATTTGGAGGCCTTACAAGTCAGAAGAGATTGTGTGGATCGGCCCTGTGTACATGGGAGAGCTGGAGTGTCCCGCAGCTGCTCAGGCTGGTGTCAGAGGGGCGCCAGTGCGGGCCTGCCCGGGTTGGGTGTCCAAGAAAAACAAGGTGAAGACAGCAGACTGAGAAATCTACTGGAGAGATCTCCCAAGGGAAGACTCCCCCTCCCGCTCCCCGGCGAGCGGGGAGCAAGCCGAAGTCTGCTGACTCAAGGCAGGGTCTGTGCTTTTTCAGGAAGAGACACCAACAATGTATCTTCTTCCCTCCCTTGCTGGGTTCAAGCTGCCAATGAGGCCCTCTCCTCCACTTCCGGGCCCTCAAGTAAACCTCACACACCTGAAAGCTATTTCGTGGTCTCCCCCCAGTTGTAACAAGCTGACATTTTCTCCATGGTCCACAGGGACCCTGTTAATTAAAGCTCTCTTCCGGCCCTTCACCACTGCTTGGCTTCTGGCTGGCATTTTGGGATGATGGGCAAGCTTGGTCGTGGGAACCCTTCCAGCTGGGGCTTTCCCCTAAAACTTGGCTTGATAAGCAAAATCCGAAAGCTTATGCGTGATAAGCAAGCACACTGCTAAGCAGGATCCCAGACCTCTTCTTTCTTATTCTTTTTTTTTTTTTTTTTTTTGAGACAGGATCTCACTCTGTAGTCCAGGCTGGTTCTGAGCTTATTGTGTAGCCCCAACTCGAACTCAGCAATCCTTCTGCCTCAACCTTCCCGGTGTTAGGATTATAGATATGTGCCACCACACCCAGTTTATGTGGTGCTAGGGAATTGAACGCGGGTACACAGCACTTACTAGACAGGTGGTTTAACCGCTGAGCTATTCCTCTAGCCTCTCTCTCTCTTTTTTGTGTCAGGGTCTCGCTCTGTAGCCCAGGCTGGTCCTGAACTCACTACGGGGCCCAGGCTGGCCTTGGACTAACAGCAATCCTCCTGCCTCAGCCTCCCTAGTACTGGGATCACAGGTGTGCACAACTTTAGCCCAGTTTATGTGGTGTTGGGGAATCAAACTCAGGTACTTAGTGCTTGCTAAGCGAGCACTTTAACTGCTGTGCCATTCCTCCAGCCTCTCTCTGTCTTTCTTAGACAGGGTCTCAGCTGGAGGAAATAGGTCAATGAGTAAAGTGCTTGCCTCGGAGGCCAAGGCCAGAACTGCCTGTAATTTCAGCACTCAAGAGCCTGAGGCAGGAGGATTGATGAGTTCAGGGCCACCGTGGTCTACACAGTGAGTTCAGGACCAGCCTGGACTGCAAAACAAGATCCTCTGTCTCTCAAAAAAATTCTCTGGTCATTGAACCCTTCTGGCGAACAAAGCACCCAGGCTGCACCACCACACCCAGAGAGCTCATGGTTAGACCGAGCTGTATGTGAGCTGCAGAGCGGCTGGGCCGTACCAGACGATCCTCACTGGACTGGGGAAGCTGGGCCTCACCAGGAAGATGATGTCACAGAGAAAAAAACAACCCACAGGAAGCTGAAGAAACTAAACCTTATGGGACAGGAATACATTCCGTTCACCTAGGAGGTGGGAGGGCCCAGGTTCATGGTTCACCTGTAATCCCAGCATTTGGGAGGCTGAGAGGATTGCCCTGGGATTGAGACCAGCCAGGGCTACACAGCTGAGACTGTCTCAAAATAAAGAAAGAAAGACAGACCCACAGACATAAGATTTGCAATTGCTGAGGAAGACTAAGGAAACGTGTAAAGTGCCTGTAATCAACATGAGATTTCTTTTTGGGTTGATAAGAATGTTTCAAATTAGATGCAGTGACGGATGTACAACCCTGTGACTATGTAAGAAGTACTGAATTGCAGCTGGGTGTGGTGGTGCGCGTCTACAATCCAGCCTCTTGGCAGGATGAAGCACAGGGATAACAAGTTTGAGCCTAGTGTGAGCAATTCAGCAACTTTGTATTTTTCTTGTTTTTTTTTTTTTTTTTTGAGACAGCAATCCTCCTGCCTCAGCCTCCTAAGCGCTGGGATTATAGGTGTGCTCCACTATGCCCAGTTTTCTTTTTTTTTTTTTTTTGAGACAGGGTCTTGCTCTGCAGCCAGGCTGGTCCTGAACTCACTATGGAGCCCAGGCTGGCCTTGGACTGAAGGCAATCCTCCTGTCTCAGCCTTCTGAGTGCTGGGATTACAGGCGTGCACCACCACGCCCAGTTTATATGGTGCTGGAGAACCGAACTCAGGTACTTGGTGCACTTGATGTAGCACTTGCCAGGCAAGTGCTTTACCCACTGAGCCATTCTTCCAGCCCCCACCATGGCCAGCTTTATGTGGGGCTGGGCAGTGAACTCAGGGCCTTGTACTTTCAACCAAGCACTTTAACCACTCTACCATTCCTTCAGTCCCAGTATTTTTTAAAAAGCATTTTATTGTATTGTATTGTGTTGTATTCATTTAAAGACAATATGTAACTCTGTACCCACAGTTGGTCCTGAACTCACTGTGGAGCCCAGGCTGGCCTCGAACTGATGGCAATCCTCCTGCCTCAGCCTCCTAAGTGCTGGAATTACAGGTGTGTGCTGCCATTCCCAGTTAATTTCTATGCAGTGCTGGAAAACTGAACCCAGGATCTTATACATACTAGGCAAGTGCTCTAACCACTGAGTTGTAGCCCTGACGATTTTTACAATAAGCTCTCACTAAATTCTTAACTTTTTAAGTGGGTCGATGAGGAGACATTGTGCAGCGCTGTTACTCAGCCATCATCTTGACCCGACCATTTACAATAAGCTCTATGTGACCAAGATACTTATGAACCAAGGTCCTATGAGACGTTCTCAGCCCTCAAAGTAAATTAAGTGGGGAGGAGGTCTGAGGATGCAGCTCTGGGTGAAGGCCTCAGGTTCAATCTCCAGAATAAAACAGAAAACCCAAACAATAACAAAAAACACTACATTGCATACTTTACATAGGTGAATTACATGTGACTGAAAATATCCACGGTCCTTCCTCAGCATGAAGACAGGACAAGCCTGTGCCCGAATCTCATCCCCCTTTCCCGGCACAGGACCTGGGCAGCTGGCTTCTCAGCTTTTCCATCTGTCAGATGGACTCTTCATGGTACTGGGTCATGCACTGTGAGGGGCCCTGCACACACAGCACAGGCCAAGCTCACCTACAAAGTCTAGCAACAGATGCCTGATGGGTTCATGACAACTGGCACTGGTGACAGTAATCATGGTGATGATTTAGCAACTTAGACAAAGATAGAAGGCAATTTTGTTTGTTTTTTTGAGACAGGGTCTCACTTTGTAGCCTAGGCTGGTCCTGAACTCACTGGTGTAGCCCAGGCTGGCCTTGGACTCTGGACAGTCCACCTGCCTCAGCTTCCCTAGTGCTGGGATTACAGGCATGTACCACCACGCCTGGCTTTATGTCGTGCTGGGGAACCAAACTGAGGGCCTTGTGCTTGCAAGGCAAGCGCTTTAATCACTGTGCCATTCCTGCAGCCTTTATTACTATTGGCATTATTTTTTTTGAGACAGGGTCTCACTCTATTCCAGGCTAGTCCTGATCTTACTATGTAGCCCAGGCTGGCCTTAAACTCATGACACTCCTCCTGCCTCAGCCTCCTGAGTGCTGGGATTACAGACCTGCACCACTATGCAGAGTTAATGTGGTGCTGGGTAACCACTGTGCCCACGTCCCTGGCTTTTGATTAATGCACTCCTTCATTCTCCTTTTTGCCCCATTCATCAACTCTGGCACCATGACCTTATTAAGCTGAGGAGCCCTGTGTGTTGGGGAAGGTGTTAATCTGATGTGCACATCAATAGCAGAACCATAACCTTATGTCTTGGTGCTATGAGTGACAGTGGAGCTTGGGGAGGGGCTCAGGAACTACTTCCATACTGGGTTCCACCACAGAGATGCTAAAGTGTTAAACATTGTCCTAAGGGCTCTACACTGTGAATCTTATTTAATCCTCACGACAGTCCTATATGGCAGACACATTATTCCCATTATATTGATATGAAAATTGAGGGTAACTCTTCCAGTCCCATAGTGAACCTGGATCAAACCCAGGCCCCATTCTAAAGCCACTCTGGTAGCCATTATGTAATAAGCCCCAAGAGTTAGACGTGCCACTTTCCCTTGAGACTGGTAGTTCTGTGGCCATAATAGGTAACCAAACATCAAAAATGTTACCAGTCTTAGAGGAAAAGCCCAAGAGACTGGCATCAGCCAACTGTCCCCAAGTGCCAATCAAAGAGACGAGGCAAACAGTGGTGACGGACACAGAGAAGCTTCAGAGTTAGGGCGGTCACACTGGGGAGATCAAAAAGGGGCCAAGATCTTCATTCGAGTGGCTGACAGGAGAGTTGGGGCTCTCTAGAAAGGAGGAGCACAGGCAGGGCACAGCTGGCAGCGTGGGTAGCTAGGGCCTTGGGCCTGTTCTGGGAGGCTCTGGCCTCCCCCACATACATAAGGGCTTCCATCAGAACATAATGGCTCCAGCTGTAAATTACTTTTGTAATGGTGTCCTAAATCTTTTTTTTTTTTTTTTTACTCTGTCATCTAGATTGTCGTCGAACTCAAAACAATCCTCCTGCCTCAGCTTGGTGTTCTAAATCTTGAAGGGGGTCAGATGGGCTAGGTAAACTTAGGGTTAAGGAATCTTGTAATATGGATACTCCTTAAATTATTAACATCCCATGTGCATAGCTGAGCTCCCTGTCTCAAAAAAAAAAAAAAAAAAAGCACAGGTGACCGACACCCCGGGGCAGTGAGCTTCAGGTATTAATGCGCACCTCTAATAAGACTCAGCTTCCTCAACCTTAAAGATGGGGAGGACCCACCTAATGGCCTGCTGGGCACGAGAGGCCCAGCAGGGCTGCAAACCATTATCTTCATTACCTCCTTACCATAAAAGTTTGATCAGGGTTATGGCTTTGAGTTAGGTTTCTCAGTGGTATGAGGGAGGTGTCTTAGTCCCTTTCCTGTTACTATAACCAAATACCTGAGGCTGGGGAACAGTGGAAGAACAGGATCCCCTGAGAACCACAGCCATGACCTGACTGCCTCCCAGTAAGCTCCATCTCTTAAAGGTTCCATCACTTCCAGTACGATCCCAATGAGGACCAGGGAGCCCGACGCATGGATTCCTGAGTGACAAACGCTACCCAAACCACAGCCAGGGAGCAGGATTTAATGAAAAAATAACTGGGAGCAAAAAAGAGGAAATATAAGTTTGCCCAAAGCGTTCTGTGTGACCTGCCAGCGTCAGCGTCCACCCTCTGAGGGGCCCACTTCACTGCAATGCTTCTGGTCATAGGCAGATTTCAAGACCAGCAGGGCATCCCAGATTCCAACCTGGGAAGTTCACTACGCAAGTGGGCAGGGGGAAAGGCGGCAGAGTCGAGAGTGGGTGGGTGGTGACGCTGGTGTCACGTGATCAAGTGGGGCTACCTGCGGACAGCGATGCCGTGTCTGAGGCGTGGAGGCATCCTGGAGAGGGAGAGGAACCGTGGGAAGGATACACACCTGTATGTAGGTGTGTCCCTGTTGCTACTAGGGGCTCAAAACAGGCTCAGGTCTAATGCAAGCTGGAGAACAGGCCCTGAAGGCTGGGAGCCCCGGCCCGGGTAGCCAGCCTCCTGTGCAGGGTGCCGCGTGGGGGCTTTCTCCTTCCATGCCCCAAAGTAAAGCCAGCCCAGCAGTCTCCCTGGACACCACGAGTGGGCACTGATTTCTTTATTTATCAGACTTGAATGCTTTAGTACAGAACGGTACAGATGATACATGTTTGTGCTTCAATACTTTCAAACACTGAGATTCGGATAATTTAAAGGTAAACAAGTTTTAAGACTGACTACCTTTTTTAAAATACCCTTTTGATAAATTATTTCGATATAAATAAAGGCGAAAGGAAAACCAAGATGGTTGACACAAAAAAAAGTCCTGAAGCATGAGCATCACTTGGTCAGAGGGTGAGGACGAACAGGCCATGACGGGAAGAAAGCAAACAGATGCGAGTTCCTACAGGTGTGTCCTAAGGAAATCAGATCTCTAAGGGGAGAGGGACAAGGAGGAGGCCCAGAAACGGATCTGAGAGCGACAGGAAGATTCAAAGCAGGAGAGGCCGCATGGCACCTAAGGGGGCGGGCAGGGAGCGTGTTCTCAGAAGGCCGAGGCTGCGAGGAAGGAGCATACACCACATTTGCAACAACGTCACGAGACACAGTAATATACACACAGTCTGCGGGCGGGCAGGGAGGCAGGGCTGGGCAGGGGACATTTTTGTGACTTCCACTGTCATTAAATTTCACGACAGCAGCAGAACAAGTGATGTGCTCACTCCCGGGGACCGGGGAACTGCTGAGTCCTGAGGATGTAGAGACATCCTTCCAGCATTTGCTTCTTTAATTTCTGCTTTACAGCTACATTTTTATACAGAGAAGAAAATGATCATATTCTCTTACAACCACGATGACATAAGACTGTACACTACACAGAAGAAAGAATCACGACGCATCTCAAGCTGAGGATAATCTGATAAACGCTGCTAAGGAAGCAGGGACAGGGCCAGCTTTGCTCCAACCAATGGGACAGAAGGATCTTATGCCTCAGGCCCATGGCCTTCTGTCCAGCAATGGCCCTCTGACGAGCTGCTGCCAGCCAGCACCCACGTGTTCCAGTCCGTCCCTGACCCTGACCTCTATGGAGGCTGGCCCTTCTGAGGAAAAGGAGCCCTGAGGACACTGGCAGGAGGCAGAGGCCTGCTCTACAGTGCAGGCCTCATGTTCTCCGAAGGATTTGAGGGTCCTTGTGAGTTCTCTTCACGCATCTGGGCATGACAACTTAAGCTGGCGGAGGAATTCCCTCGGGATCAAAGGACTGTGGACACAGGTCTGGGGGGAGCAGGGCCCGCTGCAGAACAAAAGCCACCAGCTGATACCCAGCCTGACTTTGTGAACACCTGGCCCCACCCACAGCCTCACCACTGGGGCATGAGCCACTGGAGGAAGCGTCTCCAGTCTCATGACTGAGTGCCCCTTGACTGTCGCTCCCGCTTATCTAGACGGGAACACTGAAGGGAGGAACTGGGGTGAAGATACAGATTACTCCTCAGTGTGAGATACTCCAGGAACAGACACCTCTATGAATCTTAAGAGAATAGCAACAACCCAAAACAAGCTCTTAAAAACACCCAAACTTCTACCTTCCCATACTCAAGCAATGTGCACAGTTGCATGGGGCTATGTACAAGGTCAGAGAATCATAAATAACAGGGAGGAGTCCAATCGTTCTAGAGTTCAAAAGCTTCTGCAGTGCACTGCCTGCACAAACTTCTCTTGTAGGATACATATATAGATACTCTTCTTAAAAAACACAATGCATTATTCTCTTGCTTCAAATGAGAAGAGGGCATCATTAAACACGAGAACACAGCGACGACAGGCCAGCCAGGCGTGCAGGGCTGGGGGGGCAGCAGAGTGACCAGCGTCGCTGAGGGGCCGAGAGCACTGTGGGAAGGGGGGCATGTTTGGAGGGGCGGCTTGTTTTTTTTTTAACTGCTTATTTCTTCATCTGTTTTATTCAGTTTCTTCAGGGTGTCCAGAAGTTTCTGTGGGGTGAGAATGTGCGTGGATCCTGGGGGAGGCAGAGAACACAGTGAGCCCACCAGATCTGGCTGCAGATGCTGTTCCTCTCCTGCTTGTTTCCAGTCCCTGATCTGTGCCAGTTCCCCTCCCCCACCCTGGTCTGGGTCCAGGAGAAGTTGGGAGGGGCTGGGGCAGGGGTCCAGCGGGGCCCTGTTGCCATAGGCCTGGGGAATTTAAGGACTTGGCTAAATGAAGCACATCTTTGAGCTCTGACAGCGACCCTGGCTGTCTCAATGAGTAAGCCACCACTGCAAGAGAGGCCAGCACCATCTGCCCGGTGATAGGTGGCTGAGTGTCTGATTCTCTCCTAAACTCAAGGTGAAGCCATAGAGAGAAATTCCCAACAACATGGCAAGGGGAGAAGACTGAGAACAGGCCCGGGGCTGCAGGGGGCCTCTGTATGGAAAGAACGGTGCCTGGTAAGGAGAACATGGGTGCAAAGCCCCAGGAGGAGCCACTGACCTCTGGGAGCCAGATGGTTGGTAGTGTTGTGGATGGGGGACCTCAGGTGTGACAGGGAAAGGGCGGGGACCTGAGGTCTTACCTTGCCGAGACCACGCATTGTAAGAGATTAGAAATGCTTGCAAAAGTTTAAGCTAATGGAATAGATATACTTCTAGTGCAAAAGTAAAAAATAAAAACATAAGAAAATGAAGGTCTTTTTCATAAGGAGAGAGAAAGAGATCTACTAAGTGCAGTAAAAAAATGATGCATGGTTTCTGTGGTTTGGACATGGATTCAACCGAACAGAACAAAGTGACTGGGTGGCGTGTGAGCATGAGGCCTGCACACATGCAGCAGTGGAGTCAAAGAAAGGTCCTGGCAGGAAAGGAGAACTAAACAAAAGGGTCCGTGCTTGAAAATGTGCCTCCCGGAGACCTGGGAGGGCCGGGCCTTCCCAAGATGGGGGAGTGGAAACCTCTCACGGCAGATTTCCACACCAAGGGCGGGCAGAAGAAAACTGCAGCTGGTGTGCTGGGCTTGACCTGGCCACCAGGGCTCCTATGCCTCTGACCACTACTTCATCAACTGATCAGGACTGCTGGTGCTGGGGACTTTCCTGATCAGTGTGGAGTAACCTCTAATGTCCTCTATGGTATGAGTGGTATCTTTTAACACCCTGTTCTCTGCAGTTAAGGCCCAGCCCCAACTCACAGCTCTGAATGAATAGTCCTAAGCTGCTTCCCAGGGATGCTGAGCATGATGCCCTAAGCATGAAGCTGCCTTGGCTCCTGAGCTCTAAAGCTGACTCATTATTCTGCACACCTCAGGCACCTCAAGCAAAGGTGACGCAGGTATCAGGAATCTGTCCCTGGGCATTTTACCCTGAAGCACACTCACTTCTGTGAGCTTACCAGCGCTCCTGCTAGTCCTACAGGAGATCAAAGGTGACAAATCAGGGCAAAGGACACAGCATCAGGGGCTTGCCCCAAGTTCTGACACGGGAGCCACTGCTTAGAACAAGGGCCTTCTGAGCGTCAAGCCCATGCAGTCTGTGTGTCTGGACGCAAAAAGAGCCTCATGGAGTACAAGGGTAGCTTAGGTTTCCTCAAGGCAACAATGGGAATGCATGAGCTGGAGAAGTCATCCCTAAAGCAGCTCCCTAGCCACGCAGCTGGATTCCCATAGTTAAGAGGGCAGCCTCGATTTCAAGGACACACCCGAAGAGGTTCCTCTGGCCTGATGCTCGCCCCAGAGTGCTCCTCACACTTCTATATACAAATCTGGGACTTGGAGCAGACCAAAAACAGGTTAGAGAATCCATGCTGTAGAAGTTTTTAATATATGACTGCTGACCATCTGGATTGGCAGTCTTGACTGAATAATTCTAGGACTAAGCCTTGGAGGCGAACAGGTACATTCCTGGGCCTTTAAGGGACCAGAAGGCCAGCATTAACTCAAATCACCTGAACGCCAACTCCTGACCTCCAGCATACAGCTTTAATAATATCGATCAAGCTTTTCTCCACCATCACTGTAGACTGAGCAGGCTGAGGCCCAGTGTGCATGTTATGGATGCTCTCCTTGTGCACCCAAAGGTGGCTGGCATGCTGGAAGAGAGCAGCAGGTGGGTCTACTGCTCTTTGGTCTCTTCCTTCCATGTAACTTGAGGATTATGGGACAGAGTGGGAGGGCTACCCAAATGACTATCTATGTGTTTTCCAAGCTGTGGGCAGCACAGCAGCTCAGAGAGAACAGAATCCTCCTTGAACACTGACATCATCTGAAAAGCATGAGTTCTAAGGCTGTTCTGTCTAGTCAGCTCTGAAGTGGCTAGAACTACACTGACTCACACTACCTAGAGAGGCCCTAAGCCAGACAGCGTGTGGGACAGCTTGGTGATCAGCAGGTCTGGGGTGCAGTGAAGGGCCCCTTAGCCCACAGAGGGGAAGGAAGAAGGCCAGAGGGGAAGAGTGACTGCTCAGGGTGGCTGGTGGCATGGAAGAGCCTCTGGTCTCCCAATTCTAGGCACCCGGGGCCTCCTGGGAGGGGAGGGGATGAGCAGATGATGCTTAACAGCAGCTGGGCTCTGAACACAGATCCAAATCTGAGTCCACCAAAGAGGAAACTTACCTGACCCCAGTCTGGAATAAAGAAAAATATCCAATATGAAAACAGAAAAATACTCCCAGGTGGTATGTGCATACAGGAGGTCTAAAGCAGCCTTTATTCTTTCATTTGCTGCTGACAGCTTCTTAGACATCCCCTAATAATTCCTACATTGCTCCAAATCAACCCCAGTGAATAGACGCAAATCTAATCAGAAGATGTCACATGGACAGTTTGGAGGGACAGTAAGTGGGGGACCAGGATGAGGAAGGGTGGAATCTGCATACTCCAGCTGTCCACACTGCCTCCCTGTGATCCAGACCTGGGGAGTGAGAGGAAGGAGGATGTGGAAGACAAAGTGAGGCACTGTCACTATGCAGGATGCCAGCTGGGGAAAATCTTACCGCTGGGCAACAAGACCCACTACAGTCTCAGTGTGTTCTCAAGGTCCTCAAATGGATCGCATAGCAAATGTTGCCCAACTATCTGCCACCAACACACAGAATCTGAGGTCTCTGAGTAACAACCTCGGAGGATACTTTTAAGGAGTGATTTTTTTAAAAAAAAGCAATTCCTTTTAACACCCACCCACTGGCTTGCTACAGGAAGGCAGGAGAGGCCCAAGGCCATCACCAGCTCTGCCTTCTGGCTCATTGCTGACCTGGTACATGCCATCCCTCTGCCAAGGACAGGAAAGAGGAGGAGATAAAGGGAGCAGCAGCCTCCTGTTCCTGCCTTCAGGGTGCAGCACCATTTTCGTTATATAAACAAGCACGCTTTTGATGTCATCTATCCAAGGTTCAGATGGGCCATTCCCTGGAGATTCACCAGAAACTGTGGGTGGGTAAGGACATCCCCCAGAGGTGTTGCAGTTCCTCTGAGCATTCCTGTGCTCATTTGCTGCAGCCCAAGGACTGGGATGAGCCCCTAAGTCACGCAGGCACTCATGGAGGAGCAGGGCTGGAGTCCATCCAGTCACCCTGAGTCCAGGTCTTTTCCCACTGCTTACAAGTGACTCATGCTAGAGCCCACTGGCCACACCTCAGCTCAGGGCGAAGGGGCGTTTCCAGGGTCCAACCTCAGTGGTGTAGCCAAGGTCAGCTGAGGGCACAAAAGGCTCCACCACAGAATATGCAGGAAAGCTGAGCAATGACTAGTGCCATGACGCCAACACCAGCACCTTACTCCACTTAAACTCGTCACAGGAGGCTCCCAACACACAGGAAGGATGAACAGAGGGAGGAAGGGATGAGAAAGAAAAGAACTCAGTCTTGGTCATTTACCAAGCAGAACAGGGTTCCCAGGTAATGAGCGTGGTGGAAGGGAAAAGAAAATGCTCTGTAAAACTGCATGGGGCACCAAGAACAGATCCTCCCCAACAGACCCTTGACCTCACCAAGAGACCTCAGTGGGAGAGAGGTGTGATTACTTGACTCTTACAAGATCCACCAGAGAATTAAAACAAATGCAATTTGTTAGAGAGCCAACAGTTACTGATTTCTGCAGGGCAATACAAGAAGGAAGACTGGAGTCCATTGAGCCCACGGCACTTTGACTCATCACCCCTGCTCTGTTCTTTGGGAAGTGCCTGTGCTGGGAAAAGGTATTATTCACATGTGTCTCCCACTGACCTGGGCCCATTCCTATCTCCCAGTGAACCCTTCCTGACTGTCGGGCACCATGGGCATGGCCTCCAGATGCCGCCTTTTTTTTTTTTTTTTTTTTTTTTTGAGACAAGGTCTCTGTAGCCCAGGCTGGTCCTGAACTCACTGTGTAGCTGAGGCTAGCCTTGGACTCTTCCTGGCAAGCCTCCTGTCTCAGCTTATGTGGTGCTGGGGAATTAAACTCAGGGCCTTGTGCTTGCTAGGCAAGTGCTTTAATTGCTATGCCATTCCTCCACCCCCCCCCCCCTTTTTTTTGAGACAGAGACTCTTGTAGTCCAGGCTGGTCCTAAACCCTGAACTCATTATGTAGCCCAGGCTAGCCTGAACTCACAGCAATCCTCCTGCCTCAGACTCCCAAAAGCTGAGATTATAGGTACAATATGCCACCATGCTCAGCTAGTATATGTTGCTGGGGGATCCAACCCAGGGCTGCTATGCTATTCCTCCAGGCCAGATGCTGTCTTTTGGGTGTGGCCTCACTCTCAAGCTGCCACGCCACTTCCCTACCAGAAAGCTCACATTCCCTGAGGTACTCACAGTACACCCCTGGACACGCAGGAGTGGGCACCGTGCCTTGGGAGTCCCTCAACTTCCACATCCCCCTCTGAGGGCCACACAGTTCCTACCGATCTGTTTAAACCCAGTAGCTCCACTGACTGCCTTAGCAGCACGTAACCCAAGCGTGAGTGAGTGGGCAGGTCGGAGCCAGGGGGGTCCAGGGAAGGGTGTGAAGGCAGCACTGGACACATTTTCAATCAGTGTTAAGAACTGCAAGCATTTTCTTATTAAAAGAAAGAAAGAAAAAAGAAACCAAAAAGGGAAAAATAAAGAAAAAAGAGTGACGGAATAATCAAAGAAAACCCTTCAGCAGGAAGAGTTTCTTTTCTGTAATAAGCTGCTTTTACTTTGTTTCTTTGGCTCTCACTCCATTGCTGGAGCCTGATCCTCAAAAGATACCCTAGAGGACTCCCTGAAGTCGGGGTGTCTCAGGTCCATGAGAAATTTGGTGGGAGTAAGAATATGAGTAGAACCTGTGGGAGAACAGAGGCCAGCTGACTGCTTGAACAAGGTACGTTACAGGAACATGCCAACTTAGGCCTACATTTATGCAGCCAATGAGGCAGGACGCATACACAGGCACACACACACATGCATGTGCACGCGCACACACACAAACACATACACACGCAGGCAGCAAGGCGGCGGGCATGCACTAAGTGGATGAGGTCACACAGTGGACATAGCTGTCTGGGCAAGGCCTCTCCATGGACCTGCATGGGCACCTTTCTACTCATCCAGGTTTCTACCTCCCAACAGAAAACCTTGAGGGAGGCCAGAGGACAAGGGAGATTCACACCGAAAGCCTGGCTGTAACAGCTTCTGTCCAGGAGAGCTGTGTGTGAGCTCAAAAGCATCCAACATATTCATGCAACACGTAAGCAAGCAGGGATGAGCTGTGCCACTAGGATCTATGCTACCAGTCACAGGGCGAAGTGGCCACTGGACAGCGGAGCCCAAGGGACACGGGAGGGAGGTACACGCTCCCCAGTGGGTGGGGTATTTATTGAGAGAGTAGTGGATGGCCTCACATCCATCTTGGTGGTCCCAGGAGCAGACAAAAGAACTGCTCTATGGAGCCTATTAGCTCTGACAGCTTGGTCAGAGGGGCTGTGATGTGGTTACCCCAAAATGGAGGAAAAAAACTAACACTTGTTATTGAGACTATGCCTGGGATTGTGACCAGTGGTGGGCACCTAAGGGTGGGAGTCAGAGAGATCTCCCTGGCTGGGCAGCTCAGGGCTTCCCAAGGCAATCCGTAGGCCCTGCAGAAGCTGCTTTCCACTGCATACCCAGCACGCCCGTCCTCATGAAGGGAGGCCAAGGTGTCGGGCCTCACACCTTACTGAGCCAAAGTATGTTCATCAAGGAAAGAGTCCAGACAGGACTCTGTGTTGCCAAATAGTTTGGAAAGGGACTCCTGGGCAGGTGCAACTGCATATTTAAGGATAAGATGGGACAAAAAGGAAAGGTATCTGGGGGAAGCAAGACTTCTCTCAGCCCACTCTTCCTCTGAGCCCTATAAACTGCAGAAGCTCCTGAGGCATGACGGTGAAGTGTCTCCAACAACAGCTCCAACCAGCTTCTAGAAGTTGCTTCCTCTCTTTGGAAACTAATAGGAAATCTTAAGACTAGAGAGTGGGAGGAGATGGAAGGGGCATTCTTAATGAGCCCAGCAGTCAGGCTGGATTTAGGTACCATCTACTCACATGCTGTCCATTCATCTCCAGGCAGGTTGGGGGGCGGGGAGGGCAGAAATTTCCCTACCACCCCGAGGGCATCCATGGTAGGAGGCCTGCCGGTGGGGAACTGGAGGCGCTCATCCTGGGCCAAGCTCAGGTCTGAAGGTGGGGTCATGAGCTCTGCTGTGTTAGGCAAGGAAAATGGCATCCTGGTGATCCTACTTGGCCTGAATCTGCTGCTCTCTACGACCAGACACTTCCTACCTTGCTGCCTTTTAGCAAGAGACATGGTCGGGAAGACAGGAGCAGGGAACTCTTCAATCCTTAGATTCTGCCACCCACCCCGCCAGGACTGGGTTTGGTTGGGGCGACAGAGAACCTAAGACAGGATGCGACACCAAAGCGTGGGATGGAGTCAGAGCAATGAGGCAGCTCTTTGCTCGAAGCCACATGCGCCACTCACCTATCAGCACCTCCCACTTGCCATTGGCTTGGGTCACCTCATATGCACAGCGCATCTCATTCAGGCTCACGCCCCCAAGGATGAAGATAATGAGGCGGGGGCCACTGCGATACTCCCCAGGGGCCTTATTCTTGTGCCAGTGCCCGTAGCGGGCGCTGAAGAGAGAAAGAGATCAGGATACATCCATGTCAGCACTGACAGCAACACAGCAGCTCATCTGCACCTCAGCTCCCTACAACTACACCAAGGTAGAGCAAATGCTCCCTCAGTGCTGGGAGAGCTGAACTGCAACACATTTTCCAAGCTGTCTGGCTGCAGGAAGATTCAGTTCACACGCCTGTGCCGTGACCCTGCCACTCTCTCACTGATGTGCAGCCGACAGACAAGATCCAGGCGAGCTCTGACGTTGGCACTGTCATTCAGCAGCTGCACCCAGCACCATGCTTGCCCAGGCGTGTACTACAGACTGAGCCCGCGGCTGAGCTTCCCTGGGGCCTTCTGCAACTCTGAGCTGTGAGGACAGTCTAGGTCAGCCTGCAGCCCAGCACATGAGGCCCCAGAGCAAGCATGCACTGTGTGGGCCTGTGTGAGTCAGCACTGTATCCCTGGGGAGAGGGAGAGACAGCCTTCAGTGGCAGGACCTTCCTGTGTTCCTGCACTTCCCTCTGTGGGAATATGAACTCAGAAACACTCGAAAGAAAAGGGCTGCTTCCGGGTTAGGGTAACAGGAAGAATGAACAGAAGGGAGCATGACTCCTCTGGACACTGAAGCTCTGCCCTTCTTCCTGGTGTGTGACAGCATCACAGTTACTTTCCACACCTGTGCACACCCAGAGCCTAGGCCAAAATGAGGCTCACAGTCTCTCCCTGCTGCTCACGACAGCCTGGCTGTGGCTGTACTCAGGATCTTATATTTTCTTCTCTGGCAATAAAAATTTCACCTCTGCTGCCATCACAGGCCTCTGGCCTGGGCGAAAGCTGAAGAGAGGAAGAAGAAAGAGAAGAGGTGGGCAGGACAGCATGAGCAAAGGGGGATGAGGGCTGTGTGTTCTAAAGAACGCCAGCCAGGGGGACAGCAGTCAGCAGTGTTAGTGCCCCTCCTCTCTGAAGTCACTGGCATGCTACCCAGCCCATGTGCTCAGCCACAGCATGTTATTTCCCCACACGGGGGCAGTGATGGATGGAGCCGCCATGAACGCAGGAGCACAACGATCTAATAAGCAGGGTGGTTAGGGAAACTTAGATGTCCAGCCTAGGCAACTTAAGTGACTTAGTGAGATTGTGTCTCAAAATAAAAATAAAAAATAGCTCAGTGCAAAGGCCCTGGGCTTGATTCCCAGTACCACAAAACAAAACAGAACAAAATACCTGAAGGGAGGAAAGAGGTGAGCCAGGCAGGGATATGTGACAACAGATCATTTTGGGCAAAAAGAAAAGTACATGCAATGGTCCTCAGCAGATGTGGGCCTGGCTTGTTCACGGACAAGCAAGGATGCTGGTATAGCTGGAGGTGAATAATGGAGAGGAGCGTGGAATGAGTCAGTGAGGAACTGGAGGCCACAGCAGGGACCTGGGACCAGCCTGCACACTAGCTGTGCTGGGAGGTGGTGAGAGGCGTCTCATGGGTCACGCCTTCTTGCAGCAGGACAGCAGTGTGGCTGATACCCAGCTGCATGCCCGCCCCCTGCTTGCCCCGCGCCTACCCACCTGACAGCAGTGGTACTAAAGGAGGCAGAGGAGCGGGTGGAGATGTACGGGTAGTGCTTTGTATCAAGTTTGTCCTCAATAGTGTCCTGTGGAGAAAAAAGACAGAGATGAGGCCTACAATTCATTTTAAAAGGGAAACGGGAACCAAAGCAAGATGATCCATGGAGTACAGCAGGCAGTAAGGCCACAGGGGGTTTGTAGCAACCACAGCGCCCGCCACGGCTGCTGCCAGGCCTGGCCCCTTCACACTGTGGGCTGCGGTACTGAGGAGGGTGTATGCCTACTCTTCAAGTATAGAAAATAAAAAGGCATTAATTTTCCTTGCTCTTCTTTCAATGTATCCTTTATAAAATCTGAAGTTATACATATTGCGCCTGCCCACTGAATTCTTGACACCTGCCTTCATCTGGTGGATGCAGGACAGGGCACAGACTTTCCTATGCTGTGTAAAGGGCTCATTATGTGGCGGGTGGGCTCAGCCAGCCACCCGCTGATGCCTAGAAAGCCTCCATGCGTCTCCTAGGAGCCCAGGGACAAGGAGAGGGTAGTGGAAAGAGGGCAAGAATAGAGGGAACGAGATGGAGGCCTGGCCCTATATGCTCCACCAAGCAGAAGTGGGTCACTGGTTTCTAGGTGTTACATGTCTACTCATCCCTTCGGTTTTTCTTTTTTCTTTTTTGGTTTGTGGGCTTTAAAGACAGGATGCTGGGCTAGAGGAATGGCATAGTGGTTAGAGCTTGCTTAGCAAGCACAAGAGCCTAGGTTTGATTCCTCAGCACCACATTTTAAAAAAGTTGGCACGGTGGCACAGGCCTCTAATTCTAGTACTCAGGAAGCTGAGGCAGGAGTCTTGCCAAGTCCAAGGCTAGCCTGGACTACAAAGTGAGTTCAAGACCAGTCTGAGCTACAGAGTGAGACCCTGTTTCAAAAAAAAAAAAAAAAAAAAAAAGGGAAGCTGACTGTGTGTGTGTGTGTGTGTGTGTGTGAGAGAGAGAGAGAGAGAGAGAGAGAGAGAGAGAGAGAGACAGGGTCTTACTCTATAGCCCAGGCTGATCCTCAACTCACTATGGAGCCCAGGCTGGCCTTGGACTCACAGCAATCCTCCCTCTTCAGTTTCCTGAGTGCTATGTTTACAGGCATGCACCACTGCGCTCAGTTTATGTGGTGCCAGGGAATCAAAACCTAGGGCTTCATGCTTGCTAGGCAAGCGCTCTAAGCAGTGTTGTATTGCTCCAGTCCTGTCATTCTCTATATTTTTAAGACAGTTACTTGAACCTGCAATGCAGCAGAACACCTGGGCTACAATACTCAGGGTCCCTCTTTTGTTTGCTTGTCAAGCATGGAAAATGAGCAAATTATCTCCAGGCCACTCCCAAAGATCTAGTGGTGCAGGACTCTTGGCAGGGTTCTTTCAACTGCAAGGAAAGAGGGAGCAACACCACAGAGCCACGGTGATGCCACCATTTTTACCACCTTATAGCCAACACTTCCAAAGCACCTGCCATGCATAAAGCTCTGTGCCAGACAGAGGACAGGTAGCCAAGGAGGCAGGATGATCACATAACGATGTCAAATCCGAGCCACCCGCGCGCATGTAAGGAACATTCCTGATGTGTGATTTAGAGCTCGGGAGGCCTCTACGGAGCTGGGTGGAGAATCTGAAGGAAAGCAGAGAAAGGCAAGAACATTCCAGGCAGGGGACTCAAGGTGGGCAGGGGAACAACAGGAGAAGCAGCAAGGCAGGCCGTGCCCCTGCCCGAAGCCCTTTGTGTCCCGGGTACAGCACTGCACCTTGCTCCTCCGACCTCTGTGAGGGACATCGCATCACTGGGGAGCTTCCAAATCATGGCACCACCCCCCAAGACAGAAGTAGCAGGCTGATGGCCCTTAGGGGCTCTATCATGGCTTCCGATGAGCCCTCAGAATAAGGAGGGCTGACAGCTCTGCTAATCCTCACAAGAACAAGACCACAGGGTGTCAGTGTCACCTGCCACCTAAGGGCAAGTAAGGCTGGAGGCATCTGGGCTGTCCAGTCAGACCCTGGGCTCTGAGCACCCCTCCTACACCCCACCACTGACCTCCATGATGTCCTTAATAATCGGGGTCCACCGTGAGAGCTGGTAGGTCTGCTCACTGATGCGCTCCTTCCGCTCCGGCTTGCTCCTGCGGCGCAATGTGGACTGGACACAAGCGCACACAGGTCACAGGTCACACCATGAGTCAGAGGATCCTCACACCCTGCAACCCCCATGGGCCCCTGGAAATTCTCTCAAGGACTCCCTCAATGTCAGCGTTGGCAAAGAGTCATAAGGGGAAGTTTTCCTCAGAACAGACAAAATGTGCCCCTTAGGATCTTGGAGCATATGGTTCTTTAATGTCAAGAAAAATGGAGAACATAGGTTAAAAGGTAAGTCTTTAAAAAGAATATCCAGATAAGTTATTAAAAAAATTTTGCTATCCCAGGCCTGGTGTACACACCTATCACCTCAGCTGTTCTGGAAGCTGAGACAGAAGGGTCAAGTTCAAGACCAGCCTAGGCAACTTAGTGAGACCCTATCACAAAATAAAAAAATTTAAAAAGGGTTGGGCTTGTAGCTCAGTGGCACAGCACATGCCTGGTATGTACAAGACCCTTGGTGTAATCCCTAGTGCCTCAAGGGAAAAAAAAAAATGTTTTTTTTCTCCACAAGTGGAAAAAACACTGCTCCAGGTATGACTTAGCTTTTTATTTTAGTCAACAGCACAGGTTGTGCTAAATAAATTATGTCATCACTTTGATCTTTCTTGGGAATAAGAGTCTACAGACACACACATGCTTCAGTGACTGGTCCACAACTGGCTGCTGAGTGCCAGAGCCTGTGTCCTGAAGATTCCAGGTCACTGTGGGCAGCTCCGGCTTTGTGAGTACTGCTCTGCAGGCTGACTGCCCGCAGGTGGTGGGAAGTGCCAACGTAGCTCCTATTAAGTGAGGCTTCAGGCAGCATATTTTGAATTGGGCCTGCAGGGCCCCAGTCCACCCTTGCCCAGAGCACACCATGTGGCCCCAAACCTGCCTGATTGGTTCTCACTCAACCTCACTGCCCAAGACCCAGGCCGTACAGCTTGCCTCAAACCATGGCCTTCTTGCCCTCATGGGAGACACTGAGTCTGAGTTGTCCAAAGGTCAAACTAGATTGACTTTGAGACATGGAAAGTGAAAGTGAAGTAAACTATTTGGGTTTGACTCAGAGACAGCTCAGCTTTAGTGACTTGACCTTGGAGTATATGTCTAGTTCCTGACTTTAGCTTCTGTCCCTTTACGCACCCTTATCCCTAGAGTTCATCTGTCCTGTCTTGTCCTTCTGAATGCTGAGTCTATGGCAGGCCATTTTTTCTTTTCAGGTTGTGAAGAGAGGTTTTATCGAGAAACTTACAGAAGAGGAAAAAAAGATAGGGTATAGAGCTTCTGCTAGTCAGAAAGGGAACCTGGAAATGTGGGTTGTCCCTGTGGCTTAGTGTCTAGGGGTTTCTATAGTTGAGCTAGGCAAGGAGATGTCCTTTGCTAAGTTACAGGACACTGTTAATCAATGCAGGAGTAGCCAAAACATGCCAATCCCTCACCCTCCCTCCCTCTCCGCACAGGGGCTCTTACGTCCGTGACGATGGGCACACCGAGGTGAGCCATGTTGGTGATGATCTCACTGTCCTCTGGGGGGATCTGGGCATGCTGGATCAGTTTGTTCAGGTTTTCCTCAGTGATGCCTTAGGAAGCACAGCCAGCCATCAGCCCACCCGAGCCCTGCCCATGGCAGCCCCCAGCAGCAGAGCTGGCTTCTCAGCTCTGCTGAGGGCAAAGGGAAATGGTCTGGCTACCATCAGCTTGACTACAGAACAAGGGCAAAAGGAACCTGAACCACCCTGTTCTGAGTGATGACCTTCAGCCACTGTTCCCTCATGGCCTGTGTTTCCACCCTTCCTGGCTTTCAGCCGTCCCTGCCCACCCCCACCCACCCCCACCCTGCGTGAAAGTCAAATCAGACAGGAGTCTTATTACCCATCTTGTGTATAACAGATGTCCTGGGCAAGGACAATGTGGATAAAAGTCTATTCTTTGATAAAAGGCACAGATTACAAATGTGATGCAAGTTGAGAACACTTGGCCGGTAAACGCTAGGGAAGTGGCCGCAGTGCCAAGGAGCTGCCCTTTCCCAGCCTTGTCCTCTTCTATTCCATCCACGCTACGTACTAACTCAGAATTCCTGGGGCCACTCAGCCTCTGCATGCAACTGATCTGGCTACACTGCACTTCCCCAGATACAAGGAGCCCACAGGACTCACTTGCCTTCCCCTTTCCTATAAATTACTTTTGCACTGCTTTCTCCCTGCTTCCTACCATTCTTCAAAAAGATGTAGAGAAGGATGATGCGGATTTTGTCGTAAGTGCTGACATTCGCATCCAGCAAGATGGGGACAATGGCTCTCATGGGGTCCTTGATCTTCTCCCCCTCGGCGTCCGTGCCCATTGCCAAGTCCTGTAAAAAAGACCCCTGAATGGCCCTCCTGATGGTGATCTGGAACCGGCGACAGCAATGACAAAACCACGGTTCATAAACGCCTGGGCTTTGCAGCATGGCTGGGGCAGGCTGTGACTCTGACAATTTGTGTTAGTATCATCAGGACAAGTGAGAGCGCAAGGAAGCCCCTAACAGCCCCCTCCATTGCGGGGTGTGCGTGTGTCCCCGTGTGCTGCCTTGTATGAAGGGGGCTGCTGCCTGCAGGTAAGTGCCTGTGCCAAATGCCTAGGCCTCTACAGTCAGGGCTGAGATGGATATACATGGGCTGGGCAGAAAAGCTGTGTCCAGGGGCCTCGGCAGCCAGATTCTTCCCACTGCTTCCTCTGGCAAGGGATGACACATTTTTTGAGTTTTGATACACTTGCTTTTCTTAACCTCTTTTAAAAAGTTTTCCACATGGAAGAAAAAATGGTGGTGGTGATAGCTCCTAACCCTCCTAATCTAATCCCTGGAGGTGGAGGAGAGAAGGACCAGCAAGAGAGCTTGAGGTGCCAGGACAGACAGCAGACTCGCTCTGCGCCAGGGTTCGCTCTGTGCCACAGGGGCCCTCTGCTCTAGCCCCAGACTGCACTTCCACTTCATTTGTTGCTTTTAGGAGCTGGCCTCGTGGCTCCCTTTTCCTCTGGAGACCCCAGGAGTCCACATAAATGACAAAGCCAGGGAGTCACTGCTCTCTAGCCTGGTCTGAGGCAGTTGGGACACTGACACTACCCTCCCCAGCCTTCCTCTCTCACCAGCCTCTGAAGCTTTTTGCTCTGCAAGCCCATCAAATGCACCTACTTCAGCAACACCTGAGGGATTTTGGAGATATTTTGAGCTTACAAAGACTAATTTCAAATTGCATTTTTACTAACTTAGGGACAACCTGCTTTCTAGATAGTAATACTGTTTGGAAAGAAAACAAGTTTGCAAAGCTCACTCTAGAAATGGAGGGACTGAGCTTGTCACAAACCAGCCCATGACCCAGGGCAGGGCTTCCAAACCCAAGCTGAGTGATCTTACCAAGCCAGAGGGTCTAAATCTTAGCTTCACACTGAGAACTTCAGCTGGTATATTTCTGTAAAAAGAGACCTTCAGCTGAGGCTTCAGTCTTTTAATGTCCTCTTTCTTCCATCTGAAGTTGACACATGGGGCTGGAACTGTAGCTTAGTGGCAGAGCACTTGCTGTGCATGCAAGAGCCCCTGGGTTCACTCCCAGTACCACACATACACAAAGCTAACAAACACGGGGATTAGTGGGAGAACACGTGTCCAGCATGTGTGAAGCCATGTGTTCCATCCCCAGCACCACCTCCCTCCACCAAAACAGATACACAATTCAGTAACATCTTCACTCTTGAAGAATGGAGGACAACTACATCCCTCGAAAATGTGTTAGTACTGAGCTGTGGGCATAGCTCAGCAGTTAAAGGGATTGCTTAGCCAGTGCAAGGGTCTGGGTTCGATTCCCCAACACCACAGAAGCTGGTGTGGTGATGTATGCTTGGGTGGCTGAGGCAGGATGACTGCCACGTTTGAGGACAGCCAGCCTGGGCTAAATAGTGATCCTGTTCAACAGAGCAAGATCCTGTCTCAAAAAGAGAGTCCCTTTTGTCAATAAGGAAAATGAAGCAGACCAAAATAGGCACAATAATAACCAGTGATACAGCCAGAACTCAGATCTCACCCTCTCAACTTCCTGGACTAAATACGACCAGAGTGGCTGTGGGAGAACGCCTGACCTGCTATTACACTGCTCTCTCTCACCCTTGAGGCATTCAAAGCTGGTCTGCCAACAGGAGAGAAACATGTTCAGGACAGAGAATTCACCCAGCCCTGTCTGGACAAGACGCACCAGCCCTGTCAGGACAAGACGCACAACTCTCTGTCCCTCTTCAGTCATCCCAGGGAGAGCACAGCCTTTAGAAAGAGCCAGGCATGCAGAATCCAAAGGCACAGCACTCCAGACCAACCTCGTCCCTACCACCAGAACGGAAGCACACTGCCTCTGGGGGTGTGAGAGCGTGGGATCACAGGCTGTGTCTACTTCCTATGGTTCTGCAGGAAGTTCAAGGAAGTTCATGTTAAACTCAGCAGGGTGAAAGGGCACGGGAGAAGACCTGCCAAGCATAAAGGGGAGGAAAAAGTCTTACCTGCTCTACTCGGCAGAGTTTATCTACGGTGCCTTGGTAATGCTTCATGCAGTCTTCAGCAAGGTGCAGGTGGGTCGAATACTAGAAAGAACAGACACACTGGGGTCAAAGAATTCATCATCAATTCACGTGACATCTGCTGAGCATCTACTACACACAAACTGTGCTACAGCCCCACAAAGGAGGTAAAATGTGCATAAGCAAGTATACAGACACAAGGCAGAAACTGCCACCTCGGGAGAGGTCAAGGCACATCCTACTACAGCTGAAGAGGAGAAATCCAGGGGGTGCCAGTTTTTGGATCACTATACCTTGCTGAGCTCTTTCTGGTACTGGGGCATCTTCTTTAGCATCTGGGACAGGTCCCGCATGGTGGTCTGGGAGGAAAAGGAAAGAAATAGCATTGCTCCAATGGCCCTGATCTCATGAGGCTTTGCAAGCCTGGTGGACACAGACTGGAAGAGTGTCATGCCTGACTTGCTAAGTGGATGCTCTGCAACTCTCAAAATGAATCTCTTTCTCTTTTTTGGACAGGGTCTCGCTCTGTAGCCTAGGCTGCTCCTGAAATCACTGTGTAGCCCAGGATAGCCTTGGACTCATGACAATCCTCAGCCTCCCAAGTGCTGGATTTACATGTGTGTACCACTGTACTTGGCTTACACAGTGCTCAGGAATCAAATTCAGGGCCTTGTGCTTGCTTTTAACCGCTGTGCCATTGCTCTAGCCCCTCACAATGAATGTCTTAAACACAAGATCATGTGTGTCCAAGTTTCCCGGGCTGTGGCTGAAAAAAATTACTGACTAAAATGTTATGGTTGTGTCATAGATAGAAAGCTAACACCTGAAGCCTAATACTTACCTTTATTCTATCAGATTAAAAAAGTTGCTGAGAGCATAATTCTTGCCAATAAAAAAATTTTCTTCTCTACTCTATTTTTCTGCACATCTGATGGAAGCAATAGTCTGGCATCAAATCTATACCTCATCCCAGTAGAAAGGCTGCAGCTATGCAGAGAGGTGGAGACCAGAAGGCACTGAGGGCTGGAAGCTACCCTCCCAACAGCAAGGTGGCTCTGTTTACTTCCTAACCATGAGATACCCCCAACCCCATCTATTTATCCAACAAGTCTTCTGGACATCAACTACTTGCTGGAGGTGGTGACACGGAATGGTAAAAAATCAGTTTCTGCTTCATGGAGCTTACTTAGCAGAGGAGCCACATATGCTATCACAACAGAGGCAGTAAGAACTCACTGGGTAATACAAGTGTGCACAACACCTCACAAGCCTAGAGAAACAACAGAGGTTTCCATGCCGAAGCCTAAGAATTGGGTAAGCTTTGAGCAAGGGAGCTCTGGCCTGGCTGAGTCATGGTTCGGATGTGGAGTGTCCTCCAAAAGGCTCATGTTCTTAATGATACTGTGCAGGGTTGGGAGGTGGGGTGTAGCTAGAAGAGGCAGGCACTTGGGTTTGACCTGGAGGACATGTGCACCCTTCCATCAGTCTTTCTTTTCTACTATGTTGTAAGGATCTCTGGTTCCAACTCTAGCTACAGCACCACCATGTGATTCCACCATTTTCTAGCTGCCCACCTGTGAATGGTCTGTGATCTTCTGAAACTGTAAGCTACAAGAAATCTTTCTTCCCTCAGTTGTGGATGTCAGGTATTGAGTCACAGCGATGAGAAAGTAACTAAGACACTGAGCAAGGAGGAGGGAGGCAAGAGGAGGAGCCAGATGCTCAGGGCTTGGGAGCGCAGGTCCACCGGTGAGGGCTAAACTTTGTTCTAAGTGGAACGGGAAGGCACTCAAAGGTTTTAAGAGAGGAAGGGACACAATCAGCGCTGCATTTGGCAAGTCTATTCCCCCTTACTACGGTGGATTTGCTCCATCTGACAAGCAGTCACGGCAAAGAAAGGCTTTGCAAATCAGGAATACATCCTAATTCTACCATAGGCTAAAGAGTTCTATGGCCTGAGAAAACATATGTTGGAGTAAAAACAGCCTCTAACAAATGGTGCCAGAAAACCTGGCTAACTACATGCCGAAGAATGAAACCACACCCACATCTTTCACCATGTACCAAAACCAAGTCAAAATGGATCAAAGACCTAGACATTAAAAAAGAAACACTGAACTTGTTGGAAAAAAAAAATAGGAAAAATCCTCAAAGACAAAGGTGTAGGCAAGGGCTTTTCTTTTTCTTTTCTTTTCTTTTGGAGACAGGGTCTCTCTCTGTAATGCAGGCTGGCCCTGAACTCACTAGGAAGCCCAGGCTGGCCTTGAACTCTAGCAAAACTCCTGTCTCAGCCTACCAATTGCTGGGATACAGGCATGCGCCACGAAGCCCAGTCAGTTTATGTGGGCCTTGCGCTTGCTTGGCAAGTGTTCTAACTGTTATGCTTTTCCTCCAACTGTGGCAAGGACCTTTTCATAAAACACTCAAAGCACATGATAGGACTAAGAATCAACAAATAGAATTGTATCAAATTAAAAAGCTTTTGCACAGTGAGGGAAACAATCAACAGCGTGAGGAGAGAACCAATGGAATGGGAAAGAACTTTGCCAGCTACTCCTCAGGCAGAGGGCTATTATCAATAATATACAAGAACTGAAAAAAAAATAGACCCTGCAAAATAAAAGATCCAATTAAAAATACTCATCTGACATGAATAAACAGTTCTCAGAAAAACAAGTCTGAACGGCCAATAAATGTATGAAAAAATGTTTAGCATCTTCAGACATCACAGAAATGCAAATCAAAACAACACTGAGGTGTTCTATCGAATATCAGTACAAATGGCTGCTATTAAGAATTTCAAAAACCCACAAATGCTGATGGCAAAGTTTTGGAGAAAAAAGAGCTTTCTTATATTGGTGGTGGGACTGTAAACTGGTACAAGCACTATGGAAATTCCTCCAAGAATTGAAAATAGATATACAATTTGACCCAGCTAACCCTCTCCTGGGTATCTTCCCAAAAGGGTGAAAGTCATCAGGGCTGGAAGAATGGCTCAGTGGTTCAAGCACTTGCCTAGTAAGTGCTGCATCAAGCACTAAGTACCCCAGTTTGATTCCCTAGCATCACATAAGCCGCCTGTAATCCTAGCACTCAGGAGGCTGAGGCAGGAAGATTGCTGTTAGTAGAGGGCAAGCCTGGGCTCCATAGTAAGTTCAGGACCAGTCTGGGCTACAGAGCGAGACCCTGTCTCAAAAAAAAAAAAAGAGGAAAAAAGGGTGAAAGTCATCATACAAGAGTGATACATGCATACCCACGTTTATTTTGCAATAGTCAAATCTTGAAACAATGTAATATGTCCAACAATAGAAGAACACATAAAAAAGATGTGGTATATATACACAATGGAGTACTACTCTGCCATAAAGGAAGCCAAACTTGAGTCATTTGTAGAAAAATAGATGTACCTTGAGACCATTACGCTCAACAAAACGAGTCAGACACAGAAAGTTAAACATCATATGGTTTCTCTAATATGAGAAAACCAAACCATAAACAAAGTAAAAAAAAAAAATGGAAGGATGACAGACTTTGTAAAGAGGGAAAGGGAAATTGTGGGGGATTGAGGGGCTAGAACGGGAAAAGGGTACAGTAAGTTAAAAAAAATATTCTTCAAGAACCAAAATCCTTAACTAAAAAAACAAAAACAAACAAAAGAATTCCATGGTTTGGCTTAAAATGAATCATGATCTCAAATGCTAAACAGTATCCCACCAAGAAAACAAAAAGCATCTCCCTAAACATCAAATGGGGGGCTCCAGATGTGATCTTAAGTAAGACACATGACAGGGCTGGAGGAATGGCACAGCATTTAAGGTGCTTGCCTTACAAGTTCAACGGCTTGAGTTTGATTCCCCCGCACCACATAAAGCTGGGCATGGTGGCACACGCCTGTAATCCCAGCACTTAGGAGGCTGAGGCAGGCGGATTTTTCTTAGTCCAAGGCCACCAGTGAGTTCAGGCCCAGCCTGGGCCACAGAGAGAGATCTTGTCTCAAAAAAAAAAAAAAAAAAAAAAGAAAGAAAGAAAGAAAAAAAAAGAAAAAAAGAAAAAAAATTGCATGATATCAGATGATAAGAGAGAACAGAACTCTGTTGCTCGCTGGACTAAGGAGGCCTCCCCACACTCCCAGATCACAGCGTTACCTTCTCTCCTGTGTTCATCCTCTTGCTAGAGGAAAAATCCTTCAGCGACCGGGTGACTTCCCTGGAAATAGAAGAAAGCAGCTAAGTGTTACGGATACATCAAGGGCGCTGTGCGGAGGCTGCGGAAGTCACATACCTTCTAAGGACCAGGTGGCAACTCTTCTCCCACTGAGGTATGTATTTACACTTGATCTTAGCCAAAAGGCCAAGAGATGAAAAGAGATATGAATTTAAAGTGATTTTTGGGGGTACTGGGGATTGAACCCAAGGCCTTTGCACTAAACTATATCTCCAGCTCCTTTTATTTTTTATTTTGAGACAGGGTCTTGTTAAGTTCCCAGGCTGATACTAGAACTCATGGCTCTCCTGCCTCAGACTCCCAGAGTGACGGGACTGATGACAGGCAGATGATATTGATGACAGCCACCACATCTGGCATTTAGAGTAATTTTCTAAGGGAAGAAAGATACTTTTCCTAATAGTCTAAGCCAGTGATCTCTAGAATAGGCTATATATACCAAGTGATTCTAGGGACAAATAAAACAGCAGGTTATTGATTCATGTTTATTCTATCATCCTTTTTAAAATGTATGTACATATGTTTGCTTTGTTTTTGTTTTTTGTTTTTCAGTACTGGGGATTAAGCCCAGGGACTTCTTGAGCTATCCTCCCAGCCTAATTTTTAGTTTTTATTTATTTTTTTGGCTAGGCAAGTGCTTTATTTATTTTTGAGAAATTCATGTATGTACATATCACATCCTAACCATTTTCACTTCCGTTCCCCCTTCCCACCCCCTCACACTCCCATATTCCCCTTCCCTCGCCAGTCTTCTTACTTTCTTCCATCATTTACTTTTTTAATGTTCCCCCCCACCCCCTCAGGGAAACCGTGGTTGTGATATTTAACCCCTCTGTGCTTGATTATTTCCCTAAGCATAATAGTCTCAATGGTCTCATTTTCCTCAAATGATTCGAATTAGTTTTGATTTTGAGACAAGATTTTGTGAAGTTAAGTAAGTTATCTAGGCTGGGCTCAAATGTGCAATCCTCCTGTCTCAGTCTCAGAGTGTCCTGGGATTTATCCCTGTACTACTTAATCAGGCTTCAAATATATGTGTGTTTTCAGAGTATAACAAATAATTAAAAAGATCATACACTTTGACCTAGTTGGCTTCATTCTTAGGATGCAAGGCTGGTTCAACATATATAAATCAATTAATGTAATACACTGAAAACACAGGAGAAAAAATCATGATTATTGCTGTGAAACTTGGGTGTCCTCCAAAAGCTGCATTTATCTGGAACTGTGTGTTATTGGGAAGCAGAGCTTCGGTGGCCTGAAGGGGCTGATGTTTGGGGTTTGACCTGGAGGGCTTGTAACAACTTGTTGAGATTGGGGATTGCACAGGGCAGAGCTTTCAGGTGTGTTACTGACTTTGTAGATCAAGAAATGGGGGAGGGGCATTCACCCTGGGAGGCTGCAACTGGCAGCTTGAAATTATTGAACAAAGGAAGAAGAAACATCATTGCATCTTCTTCCTGGGAGGACTCGAGCCTCCCCTGCGTATCCAGAGATCAACTCTGTTTTTCTCTCACTTTGGCTGGGTCTGCAATGGGTGATTAGCTCTCTAGCTTCTGTACCTCCACCACTGTTGGCTGTCTCACCAATGGACTGTGTGTGTGACACCTTCTGAAACTGTGAGCTAATAAATCTTTCCTCCCTTAAATTGTGGATATCAGGTATTTTGTCACAGCAAGGAGAAAGTAATACAATTATCTCAATAGATACAGAAAAAGCCTTTGACAAAATACAAACATCCCTTTCTGATAAAAATTTAAACTGAGGGGTTGGAGGAATAGCACAGTGGTTAAAGTGCTTGTGTAGCAAGCACAAGGTCCTTCCTGAGTTCAATTCTCCAGCACCACATAAACAGAGCATGTGTATGCCTCTATAACTTCAGCACTTGGGAAGCTGACACAGGACCATCACTGTGCAGAAAAATTCAAGCTGATGGGGCTGGAGGAATGGCTCAGCGGTTAAAGAGCTTGCCTAGCAAGTGCTAAATCAAGTACTAAGTACCTGAGTTCAATTCCCCAGGACCACATAAACTGGGCTTGGTGAAGCAAGCCTGTAATCCCAGCACTCAGGAGGCTGAGACAGGAGGACTGACTTGAGTCCAAGGCCAGCCTGGGCTCCACGGTGAGTTCAGAACCAGTCTGGGCTGCAGAGAGAGACCCTGTCTCAAGAAAAAAAAAAAAAAAGACTAAAAGAAAATTCAAGCCAACAAAGCAATTTTTGACAATCCTTCTATCCTTCTGCAACATCATTCATCCTAGATGGGAAAAACTGAAAGCATTTCTCCTCAAATTAGGGACAAGACAAAGGTGTCTACTCTCAACATTTCTGTTCAACTCAGTGCTGAAAACCTTACCCAGAGCCATTGCTGGGAAGAGAAGGGAATAAAGGGATTGCACAGAGGAAAGTAAAAAGTCAAGCTATCCTTATTTGGGGATGACAGGATCTTTTACATAGAGAACCCCAAAAACTCCACCAGAAGATTCTTAGAACTAACAAATTCAGCCAACATGCAGGATATAAAATCAATACACGAAAATCAATAGCATTCCTCTATAGCAACAATGAAAACACAGAGATAAAAAAGTCCCATTCACATTAGCCTCAAAGAAAATACACAGCAATCAACCTAAGGAAGTGAAGGACCTCTATACCAAAAATTGTAGTACTCTGAACAAAGAAATCAACACCAACCACATTTTTTCACATAATCTAAAATTTTACATGGAACCAGAAGAGGCCCAGAACAGACAAAATGATTCTAAGCAGCAACACAAAAGCAGGAGGCGTCATGGTACCAGGTATCACATAACATCCCAAAGCCACAGCGATTAAAAAACCACATGTAGTGAGTGGCACACAAACCAACAGGTAGATCAATAGGACACAATTCAGGATGCAGAGACAACCCAGACCACCTTCAGCCATCTGGTTATCCACTGGAGTGAAGACAGGTTTTTTTTTTTTTTTTTTTTGGAGACAGGGTCTTGCTCTGTAGCCCAGGCTGTCCTTGAATTCATGACAATCTTCCTGCCTCAGCCTCCCTAGTACTGGGATTACAGGCATGTGCCACCACACCCAGTTTATGTGGTGCTGGGGAATTAAACCCAGGGCATTTCCTGGGCTCCATGCATTCAGGACCGGCCTAGGCTACAGAGAGAGACTCTGTCCCACTAGGGAAATGCAAATCAAAACAACACTGAGGTTCCATCTAATACTAGTAAGAACGGCTGCTATTAAGAACTCAAAAACAACAAATGCTGGCGAGGAGACGGGGAAAAAGAGCCCTCCTACACTGCTGGTGAGACTGTAAGCTGGTGCCACCACTATGGAAAGCAACAGGAAGTTTCCTCAAAATCACAAGAATAGACACCCCATTTGACCCAGCTATACCTCTTCCAGGTATTCCCAAAAGAGTTAAAATCCTACAAGAGTGATACATGCATACCTATGTTTGTAACAGCACAATTTATAATAGCCAAATCTCTGAAGAAGCTAGTATGTCCATCAGGAGATTAATGGATAAGGAAAATGTGGTATATACACACAATGGAGTACTACTCTGCCATAAAGATAAATTTGAATCATTTGTAGAAAAATGGATATATCCTGAGACCATTAAGTTTAGCAAAATGAATTAACAGGTTAAATATTACACAGTTTTCCTGAGAAAACTAAACCATTAAATAATATAAATGGAAGAAGGGAAGAAGACAAACCTTGTGGAGAGGGAGAGGGGACATGGGAAGGAGAGGGAGTAGGAACAGAAAAGGGAAGCAAAAATGATCAAGTAGTGATATGTAAACTAAAAAATGGCATAAAATGTATGTATGCTTGAATATATGTAGTAATTCTGGGGGGTGCTGGTGACTGAAGTCACAGACCTGCACATGTTAAACATGTACTTTACCATTGAGCTATATTCCCAGCCCTGAAAATACATTGTTATATTTGAAAAACACAAACATATGTATGTGTATGATGTAAAGTACACATACTGGTGCAGTAAGGTACAAGGTTAATTCATAAATATATTTAATTACTGAAAATGTGGGTCAGGATGTTTTTGTTTTTTATGATGATACCAGAGACTGAACCCAGGGCATTGCACTGAGTTACATATTAACTCCAGCCCTTCCTAAGTTGCTAAATTACCCAAGTTGGGCTTGAACTTGTGATCTTCTTGCCTCAGCCTACTACGGTGCTGGGATTATAGGACTGAACCACTAGGTCCAGTTCTGCTTAGTTTTGGGGTTTTTTTGTTTGTTTGAGACAGGGTCTTGCTCTCTAGTTGAGGCTGGTACTGAACTCACTATGGAGCCCAGGCTGGCCTAGAATATGCAAGAGGCAATCCAGGCATGTGCCACCACACCCAGGTTTCTGTTCAGTATTTATAAAGGGAAATGATTAAAAAGGTCTGAGATTATTTCTCTAAACAAGCCAATTATGTACTAACTTCTTCGTGAATTTCCAGGGGAGAATACCAACTTCAGTGTAGCTGAAGTATCTTTCTGAAAAATCAGAACTGTTACTGTAACTTCAAAGGTCTTTGTAGGGGTTGAAAGAATGGCGGGGGCACAGTGGCAGAAAGCAAGCTTGCCTAGCAGGCACAGGCCCTGGGTGTCGTAGAGCACGCCCGTAATCCCCGCACTCAAGAGGCTGAGGCAGGAGGATTGCCATGAGTCCAAGGCCAGCCTGGGCTACACAGCAAGACCTAGTCTCAAAAAAAAAAAAAAGAAAAGAGAGAGAGAGAGAGAGAGAGAGAGAGAGAGAGAGGGAGAGAGAAAAATGAAAGAAAGAAATGTCTTTGCAAAATGTTCAAGTATCAGAAATATTCTATGACATTTCCAGAGCAAGGTGCAGTTCAGGAGGCAAATATCAGCTCTTGCTCAGATATCACAGTGAGCCCACAGGAAGGCTGCGTGCCAGCTCCACCAAAGGCAGAGCCTAACTGCATACACTGAGTCTGGATCTTTCCACAGAATGGACTGGCTTTATACACATAAGGTTTACAGAATATTTTTCTGAGACATAGAAATGCTTCCCAGAAATCCTAAGAGCACCTATTACAAAATGAATTTTTCTCACTCTGAGGATGGAGTAGCTCAACCTGAGAAGAAAAAGGATGTGTCACTCTTGGGTGGCATGTTGATACATTTGCCACGGCCAGGAACTCACTCCCCAAGGAACCCAGAGTGTGTACACCACCACAGCCACCCAGGAGAAGCCACACTGGAGTGGGTGGGGCTAGGGGCATTCTTACTGGGACACCTCCGCAATGTGCTTGTGGCGCAGCGCTATCCACAGGTCATCATCCTCGTCCAGGAGCACTTCCTTCACTCGTGCCTCTCCAATGCCACTTGTCTCGTACCTAGAGAGACAGACTTGGGAGCTGCTGCCCAGAATACTGACGGATCCCGCTGGGTTCTAATGATAACCACTAACAGTCCTCAGCAGACAGGGGACCTCACAAATGGTTCATATCTGACCACCTGATGTGCCCAACAGGACAGCCACTGCAGCAGAATGCTGGTTGCGATTCTCTGGTGGCCTAAGATGCTGCACAAAGCTAACAACTTCAAGTTTTATTTTAAAACTCAGAATTCAGCTGATATGAGTCCCTCAAGTCCCCTCCTTCCTCCACCAGCCTGTGGGTTAGGGTCTGAAGCTGGGTTATATGTGGCTTAGAGTCACGTAGAAGGAAAAGGCAAGGCTCCCATTGTCCTCTGGGAAAGGGCTGGAGACGTATCTCCAAGCACGTGCTGCTTTAATCGCTTTCAGCAGTGCCTGCAGCAGGCCTGAGCACACTGTCACATGTGAAATCTTGCGCAGCTGGCAGCAGTAAGAGTCACAGAGACTACAAGGGACAGGAGCTGAGAGTCACTTTTAAGTTCAGAATCTTCATTTTGAAACCACTATCATCAAAATAAGTGTTACAAGATAAATGACCCAGGAGCTGTGCAATTTGCTTCCACAGGAAGACTAGTTTGATATGCACATGTAACTCCCTAATTTCAATAAATAAAAATTAAAGTTTCAACTCTGAATAAGATAAACACACTGAACACCCATGAAATCAACCTATTCAACTATCCAGGCAGGCTACGGCCTGAGGCGATCTGGCCGTGAACTAAACCCCTATGATGTTCCTGTCCCTCCTGGAGAAGGGCAATCCCTGCATGGAAATACCACGTGGATGGGGAAACCCACAGAAAAGAAGCTTATGGGTTTATTATAGAGACTGCATCTGCCTTTTGTAGGATGAAAGCTCTCCTTTTTCCTAAGAGGTATTTCCTTAGAGGTATTCTCAGCTGTGTGCCAAGCTGTGGTCACGGTGGCATCTGTGACACTCTACTTACTTGTAAACATCATTTTCAATAGGCAGCAGATCATAACTCATAGCCTGGAAAGTCAATTCGTGAAGCACAGGCGAGCTGGGGTCAAAGCCGCGGTCCAGGATGAGGAGCTGTGAGCGAGCCTTGTCCGGGCCCTGGAGGAAATGGGGACATACTTCAGAAGCCACACACATCCCAGCCTCACCATCAGAGGGTGCCTTAGGTGTAAAAGCAGCACCAGGAAGCAAATTGGAGGAGCAAACTTCTCAGAGCAGCACTGAGGGGTCTGTTTGCTGCCTGACACAGTCATGAGTAAAGCCCACAAGAGCCCCACTGTTTCTTTCTCATGACAGCTTTGAAAAGGTCTGAGCCTGGGGCTGGGTTGGAGGGTACCCGTGGAAGACAGCCCCGGCCAGGTCCAGCTGCGAATGAGGTGGCCAACCACCACTGCATCTGGGACAGGGCTTTCCAGGACTTGGGACTTCCAACTTCAAATCTGAGGTAGTGACGGTCCAGTTCTGTATCTCTAGGGTGCTACGGATCAACCCAGAGCCTCCCATCAGCAGAACATGTCCTGGGGACCACTGAGCCACAGCCACAGCCTACGTCTTCAGTGGAGTGAGTGGTGGTTATACAAATCAATGCCCATGTTAAAAGACCTAAAAACAGCAAGACCTAAAAACAGCAAGACCAAATGAGGTCTGGAAATTGTCCCAATGTCAGCTTTCTATCGTTGCTATAGGTAGCAACTACAGGTTTTACGGGGGTTTGCTTGGGTGAGGGACACTTAGTACTTAAACCTGGAACAGCCTACGTACTCTGAACACCTGGCTTCCCCAAGGGTTCTGAGCACCTCACTAGAGGCCAGTGTGCAGGAGACATGGCCCTCACACATGCTCTACAAGCAACAAAATGCATTTCCCTCGGACCATCACACAGACGCTGTGGTCACTTGGTCAGATGACAGTGTGGTCCTAACCCAGACTTACCTCCCCCATTGTGGGGTCATCAGCTTTATAGGCATCCAGCTTGTCCTGAATCAGCTGCGCCAGCAGGGCATTGTCCTTGTATTCCCTGACAAAGGAATGGCAAAAGATGAGTGGACAGCCTGCCTGCCAGCCGCCCCGGAGAAGGTGCAGGACAGTGCAGATGACAACATGATCTTACAGAGATGTAAGCATCGTCTGTATGAGGTTATTTACAACAAGAATGAACTCACATGTTATACATATAACTAAAAAGGAAAAGTAAAATACTTTTTCTTTTGAGACAAGGTCTCACTCTATGGTCTAGGCTGGTTTTGAACACGCTATGTAGCCCAAATACACAAGTATCCTCCTGCCTGAGCCTCCCAGGTGCCGGGCTTTCAGGTATGTACCACCACACCCAGCTTACATTTTCTTTTGAGACAGGGTCTCACTTTGTAGTCCAGACTGGTCCTGAACTCACCATGCAGCTCAGGCTGGCAATCCTCTTGCCTCAGCCTCTGGAGTGCTGGAATTACTGGAGTGTGTCACCACACCCAGTTTAATATGGGGCTGGGAAGTAGAACTCAGAGCCTTGTGCTTGCAAGGCAAGTGCTTTAGCTGCTGTGCCACTCCTCCAGCCCCACCCCTTGCTTTCTTAAAACATTATGTAAATGGAAGTACAAGTGGTCTTTCCAAGCAGCTTCAGGTCCACAGCCACATGACAGCAGAGGGGCCTGACCACTCATCACTTCCCCACAAGCAGGATGTCAAAGCTGGACCTGTATGAGCCTCACTTCCCTCACTTCAAATTCCTCGGTGTCTTATTTTCCTTGTGGTGGCATTTCTGTCCCTGCCACCAGGCCAGCACAAGTGAGGCTGTGTCTCCTCTTGGCTGAGTTTGTGTCCTTTCCCAGGATCCCCTTGGTTTGAGGATGGCACATGCTTCTGCCTGCCCCTTGCCAACCTCAGTGCCACAGCTGCTCTGTTCCCAGCCCAGAGTCCTGTGCTTCTGCTTCTGTCAGGAGAGAGTGGGGCACATTCTAAACTCCTAGTAGGTTGCATGTCAAACACAGAGAAAAGCTAGGCGCTGGGGCAGCAAGGACAGGTGCAGCACAGGACTGCAGGGGCCGCTGCGCTCCCAGTCCCCGCAGCGCAACTCCAGGCAGCCATCGCCTCTGCCAGTCTGCGGTGGCATGACTGTCTCTCCTGCTCTCACCACTCCAAGCCTAGGCCCTCTCTGGCGGTGGCCTCCTTTCTTACACTGATGGCAAGAACCAATGCCCACACAAAATGTCCTCAGCACTCCCTCACCTGCTTACGGAGGTGGGAAACTGTTCTTCAAGTCTCGGTTCAGACGTTACCTCCAGGATGAAGCTTTCCCTCACCCTTGGCTGAGGGGCCTCTGCCCACCCTGGATGCCCATGCCCTTGGCTCACACTGCTCAGGGTGGGCTCAGGGTCTCAGTATGTGCACATCCCTTGCACACATGCTAGTGTCCACCCTCCACCCCCCCCCCCCCCCCCCAACAACTTCCTGTGCCTGGGCAGGGGCTGAATGCTCAGGTTTAAGGAACTTCAATGCTCAGGTAAGAACAGCCAGTAATGATCGAAAGACCGCTTAAAATCTGAGGACTATGTCCTTTCGAGAATCATTAGCTCTGAATTGGACCTGCCTCACAAAACCCTCTGCAAAGATTAAAACCTAGAAAATCTGAGTTGCAGATACATTCGGATTTATATTTTACTAAATAAATACTGATACTTTTTTCTTTACATACTATTTTATTTCACAATAAAACTTAAAGATGAAACCAATAATTATTTTCTTTTTATTTCTTCTTTCTTTTTTTTTGTTGGCGCTGGGTATAGAATCTATGACCTCACTCAGGTAGGCAAGAGGTCTACCACTGAGTGATAAGCTGCATTTTCAGCTCTAAAAAGAATAATTTTAAGTGAGAAGTTCTTAATCAATTAATCAGTTAATTTTGCAGTACTGAGACTGAACCCATGGCCTTCACACTGAGTTAGTATGGTCTGGATCTGGGATGCTCTCAAAAGCCTCATTTATTTGAATGGTGTAGAATCGCTATGAAACCAAGTGCTAGTAAGAGGTGAGGCCGGAGCCTGGGCCACATAGTGAGCTCAGGACCAGCTTGGACTACAGAGCGAGCTCCTGTCTCAAAAAATAAAGAAAAGGAAAAAAAAAAAGAAGAGGAAAGGAAAAAAAGAAAAGAGGCTAGGTCTGGTCAGGAGGGATGAATCACAGGCATGTGGGGGATCTGAAGCCTGAGGCAGATCACGGCATGTGGCACATTACTGTACATGTAACCTGGAAGGGGTGGACCACTGGGCTTTGACCCAGAAGGGGTAGACTACTGGAACAGGGCCTGGAAGGATACATACTAGCTGTGCCCTTCCTTCCTGACCTGGCTTCCTGTCTGCCATGCCGTGAGGAGCTGTCCTTTGCCAGACCCTTGCTGCCACATGTTACTGCCACTGTCAGCTTCCCCTGAATGGATGAAAAATTCTGAAACTATGAGCTAAAATAAATTTTTACTCTTAAGTTATGGATGTCATGTAATCTGTTCCAGAAACAAGTAAGTAACAAGTAAATAAGTAAGACAAAGTTCTTCTCCCATTTTTTAAAATTTTGAGAGACAAGGTCCCACAAAAACCAACAAGCTGCACAACTTAGGCTCCAACTTGGTATCCTCCTGTCTTAGCCTTCCAGAGTTCTAGGATCATTGGCTTCCACCATCATCAAACTGGGCTCAAGATCCTTAAGTCTTAACTCTTTTGAGACAACTGATGAAAGAACCTTAAAGCCAAAGACTCAGGAACACACAGGATGCCACATGTGGCTGACTGGTGCTGCCTTACCCCCGATACCGCACAGCTGGGTACTCCTTCAGGGTGGCACACAGGGTTGCAATCTGCTCTGCCAGACGCTCCAGGATAGGGTTCTTCATCTGAGCCTTGTGGGGACTGTAGAAGCTCTGGAAAGAGTCAGCAGAGTCCAAGGAGTACACCTGCGGAGGGAAAAGTGAGCATGGTGTGTGTGTGTGTGTGCATACAGGGTGACAAACTGACGGGGCAGGCCCCACACTGGTACCAGCCACTGAATATGAAGACCACGAAACCCTGACACATCCTGTCTTCTGGAGTCTGTGGTCTAGTAGGGAGGCAGACATTAAACAGAATGAGAAGTAAATTGCATGGTATTGGGAACTCAGCAAATGTATGGAAAAACAACAGAGCAGGGACGAGTGCCCATGAAGACTGAGCAGGGAGACACTGGGACTCACTGAGGAGAGATGTGAATGCCCAGGGAGGGAACGGTCTGACAGACCACACAGGGGTTGCTTTCAGTAAACAGGTGGTAAGCTGGAAACTGTGTCATGACTATAGGCAGATAAAGAAGCTTAGAGGTTTAATCATAGCCTGTCTTCAGTAAAATGCTCTTTTTCCTCTTCCCCACTCTTTCCCAGAAGGTTCTAGAAGGTTAAAGTTCCCTCTTACACTGCTGAGTCTACCAACTATCAGTCATCCAGTCATCTCTCAGGCACTCCTTTTTTTTTTTTTCCATACTGAGGATTGAACACCCAGGACATTGCACTGAGCTACATCCTCAGCCCTTCTTATTTGTTTGAGACAGGGTCTCATGAAATTGCAAAGTTTCTCAAGCTAGGCTCAAACTTGTGATCCTTCTGCTTCAGCCACCAGAGTGCTGGGATCACAGCCATGTACACCACATCCACTGCAAGTTCTCCTTTAGGTAAATTATTTGGATCTAAAAAAAATGATTTATGATTTTCTTAAAATTTCTGAAAGGTTTTTGAGCATGGTGGAGCGTGCCTATAATCCCAGCTGCTCACAAGATTGGGGCAGGAGGATCACAAACTCAAGCCTAGACAGAACAACTTAATGAAACCATCTCTAAACAAACAGATGAGGCCTGGGACGTAGCTCTGTGGCATAGCACTCGCACAGCACGCAGAGGGCCCCAGGTTCACTCCCCAGGACCAGAGCAGGAGAAAAAACAACCCTACAATACAGTACGGCTAAATGTGCTCAAGCTGGACCTGCTCAGTGCAGGTGGTGAAAGGACTCACACAGAAGAAAAATAAACTCCTGCCCTCAAGGAGAAGCCAGGCTTTAAGCCAAAGGAGAAAGGAAGACAGGCTCTCAGTGGCCACCTGCATCCTTCCTCCTCTAAGCATCGCAGGACCAGCTCCGGAAGCTGTTCCATGATGACCCAACATCACACAATCCCACATCGTCACAACATGCATAGAAGCGCTGCTGTTTTTATTCTTCATTTGCTAGGAGAGGACATCTTAAGTCTTAAAAATCCTACAATAAATTTACCAAATTCTCTTACAAATGTCTTCACTTTTAAAGGTTTAACGACTTTGTTTTGTTCCAAGAGGAGAAATTTGTTGCTGTGGCCTCATGCATGCAAGTGTTAAACACTAATGACCTCATGACAGAGGCGCCCATCTGTTCTCTCTGTAAGTGACAAGTTGAGTTATAGCCAATGACAATGACAACAGTCCGCATCACAGCACAGCAGATGGGCTGCTTGGGGTCCTTCCCCTCCACTGTCTACCAGCTCTTTTAGGATTGGATACTTTTGGTTACTCAGGGAGTCAGCTGGGAGGAACACATGCTGAGCCAAGATGAAATGTACACAAAGAAAGGCACAATGGCTGATAAAACGTCAGAAGTAAGGGAGTGAGAGGCAGGGACTGGGGAGAGGCCCATGGAAAACCATTTCCACTAAACAAACATCCACGCATAACATCTGCCAATTTCTGCCTGACTCTTTATTACCCCCTGGCCAACTCCCAGAGCTCCCGACTGAACACATGGGTGCCCTCCCGGCCCAGCCTCACCTGAGACTCATATGGGAGAAAAGCAATGTTGATTTCTGTCAATGTTTTGATGACTTTGGCTGCTCGAGATTTTACCAGCTCATTAAACAGGGCATCTGGACAAGCTGCAAGAATGACAAAAGACAGTCTGGTTTCTCATCCGTTGGCTGCTTCATATAAAAGCTGCGCATGACCAAAGGATTCTTTATTTTGATCAGATTTTCAAAAGGCAACTGGAAAGTTCATCTACCCTAAAATATGCACCACCTTTGGGTATGAAAGGAACACGGAACTGCTGGCAAAGCTCTCCACATAAAACAGAGAAACAAACAGCAGTAGACTGAGATACTGAGAGTTAATAGGGACTACTTTCTATTTCTAAGGAAAAGGGGAAAAAGCCCACATAACTAAGAAGGAATTAGGAAAAGCCTTTAATATAAGTAAACACCACACATCTAACATGTTTATGGTAAAGTAAGAAGGAAAAACAAAGTAAGTGGGAAATAATGACACAGGCACCCCAATCCCTTAAGGAGCCTAGGAGCACAGGAAGCCTCCCTGGGTCCCTTGTGGGGACCATGATACCTAGTGACTGTTGCAGGTGGAATGGCCTCAGGTGTTCAGAAACACGTCATTATTTTACGGTCACTAATGCCATCTACTTCTTCCTTTGGTCATTCCTATTTACACACTGTAAGATTACCCTGTGCCCTACCCTTCTCATCTTCCCATGAGCACCATTCAGGGCTCTCTTCCTAGGGAGAGCTTGGGCGAAGCCTTACCCCCTTGCACCCCACCACTGCTTCCTCTCACAGCTTCTCCCCCAGCCTCTGTGCACAAGCCCACAGGAGATAAGAAACCGGGCTGGGGCAGGGACGCAGGCTCTACCTCACCAAGTCCCCTGGACCACAGCGGCTCAGCCGCACAGTACACTACAGGAAACAGTCCTGACTGGACCTCACACAGCAGCAGGGACTTTTGGTGCAGAAGGCTTAGTCCTCAGAGGGGCCCAGTAAGTTAATTTTTATCAGGGAGAATTATGTGATCTAGTTAGTAGGTTTGTATCTGTGTTTGTTTGATTTTTGTCTCTTACGCAGTTTAGCCTCTGAAGAGAAAATAAAAGATTGGGACAACTATGGCAACAGCCTGTTTCTTCCCTATTGACTGGACCTGGTTTGGGTTCAGTTGAGCCGTACAGAGATGCTAACTTGGCCAAACAGGGGGAGGCCCCAGATGAACTTACAGTCAGTGAAGAAGACGTGTGCAGCCCGATATTTAGCAGTTGGTGGATCCTTAAAGTCACTGATGAGAGAATGGACAGACTGTGGACAGGAATAAAAGAGGGCACTCAGTGTAATTCCAGCGGTAAACGAGACCAATACCTGACTGAGCCAAGTCTAACCTGGCTTCAGGCTACCTGCAAAAAAGGAAAGGATTGCTGCTTTGTAATTCTAAAACTCATGTTCTACAGTCTGGTTCACAGGACTTTTAAATTAAGGGCTATTTCAGAGGTTAGCTTGTTGCAGAATGACACAGCAGGTTCAAACTTGGGATTCTGAGAAGAAACCCACACAACTGGTCAGAAACCTTCCAAAGGATTCATGTTGGTGAAATTCTGCCAATGTAGATGCATCTGCAAAAACTCACATGTAACCCCATTTCCAAAGTGAAAATCAAAGGATTTTTTTTTTTTTTTTTTGAGATAGAATCCCACTCTGTAGTCCAGGCTGATCCTGAACTCTCTATGTAGCTCAGGCTGGCCTCAAACTCACAGCAATCCTCCTGTCTCAGCCTCTGAAGTACTAGGATTTCAGACTACACCTGGCTTTCAAGGATTTATTTGTTTATCTTGAGACAAGGTCTCGCACTACGTCATTGGCCTAGCCTTGGACCTGTGATCCTTCTGTGTCAGTCTAAGCTGATCCTGAACTTACTATGTAGCCCAGATTGGCTTGAACTCACAGCAATCCCTGCTCTGGCCTCCCGTGTGCTGAGATTTTAAGGGTGAGGCACCATTCCCAGCTTATGTGGTGCAGGGGGACTGAATACAGGGCCTTTGTTTTAACCACTGAGATTCAATTCCCAGCCCTCAAAGGAATTTCTTACATAGATTAAGAGATGCTGACCAGATCCAATCTCTCGGAATTACAAGACAGAGAATTAACAACGCTAAGAAGATGGATATTGATAAAAATAAATTTGAAAACAAAATGCTGGAGCCTGGAGTTAGATCTTCAACTGAATAGAGATGTAAAGGGGAAAACTATAGTGACCCAGAGACTCCAGCTACCACTTTTGGGGTAGCTGCTGTATTTCAAAAGACTATTAATACCCTTGTCATTCAGTGCGAAGCATCCCTTCCCCCTCCATCTGTGAACCACATGCTTAACCAGAGCACCGTGTTAAATGCGTGCTTAACCCAGAAATGTCAGATGCACTGTGTCTCAGAGATCCCAAGCCCTGCGTGTCTGACCTTAGCCCGAGCTGGTCACAGCACAGCGTGAGGAGGACTCACCTTCTCAGAGGGAGTGATGAGATACACGGCCTCCAGGCTGGGGAGCGGCTCTCGGCGCTTATTGATATCTTCCACAACTAGACAACAAAACAGCCCAAGGTAAATAAGAAAGCCATCCTCGAGATCACAAAACTAGAAGCAGTATGGATAGGCCACCTTCAGTCTGGCACAGATAAAAGTCTACAATAAGGGGAAGAAGAACCCTTTGCCCCTTCCTTAAAGTTATCACATTCCTTGGGAGTGTCTGTCACTGTCTATGCCCAGCATGTTAGAAAACCTGAAATCCTGCACCTTATCTCACTTCACTATACTGTTTATTTGGAGGCTAACTAGGAATTGAACTCTGGTCCTTCCCACTACACTACATCCCTGGCTCTTTTATTATTTTATTTTTGAGACAGGGTCTTGATAAGTTGGTAAAGTGTCCAGGCTGGATTCAAACTTGCAAAATCCCTGCCTCAGTCTCCCAGAAAACCTGAAATCGTAGTACACTAGGTTGTTTCCTGCTTCCCACTGCAATGTAATTCCTTGATTTGCTGTGACAAAAAATGGAAAAGCCTACCTCATCCTGCCAAGAACTTCCTTCACCTCTTCCTTCTCTGCCCTACATAATCTCACTTCCTCTAGAATTTCCATGCCTGGAAGGATATATATACTTTTGCCCTGGCTTCCTCTGGAAGCCTGATTACTTTCTCTAGAGTGCTGGGATTATAGGTGTGCATCACCACACCCAGCTTTATGTGATGGTGGGGAATCAAACACAGGGCCCTTGAGCTTGCTTGCTAGGCAAGTGCTTTAACTGCTGAGCTATTCCTACAGCCCCTCAAATTTATCTTTCTTTACGACAGAGTGGCACTCCCCTGGGTGAATATACTACATCTTCATCTGTTCATCTACTGATGGACATATTGACTACATCAACAATGTAGAAAGCTTCCTTTTTCTTCACAGTCTCATCAGCTATCTTTATTATTTTTTTCATTGCTGGGACATACTACCCAACATTCACAACTTAAAGAAGGAAAAGGTTTACTATAGTTCAGTTTCAGAAGGTCTCAGACCAATCTGAGGCAGCTGGCAATGGCGGGGAAGGTCTGGCAGAGAAAGGTGCTCAGGACATTCCAAGAAGAAGGGGTTGGGGGCCTCTAGAAGAAACCAAGCAAAAGTATAACCTTCTAGGCCGCACCTATCATCTACCACAGGCCTACAAAACACTGCCCACTAGGTCCCTCCTTGTAAGAGCCCATGAAATCCAAAGATAATCCACAATGTCCAGATATATAGGCTTTTGGGGGACATTCCAGATTCAAACCATAATACTGGCATTTGTTGTTAGTTTCCCACAAGCTATTTCTAGACAAAGCAGTCATATGACTGTGTAAAGGAAATAAGCAAACTAAAAATCTGTGGATTGTGTTAACAAAATATTTCACCTTTGAACTATTGAGAGGAACAATAGTATGTAAAGGGTATGTTTGGAATGTGTTCATTTTTTCCCCCACTATTTTTATTAATATACCAATGTAATACATAGTATTTACAATGAACTTGGGTGTTTCGTACATCTATGTATCACATCGACTTCACAATCCCTTCCTATCTTCTACCCTCCCACCCCCTCCCTGTCCCTTACCCCGGCTCCGGCTATCACTTCATATGGTTTCAAAGAATGTCTGTGTTCTGGGTTTTCCAAGTCCGAGAAACCATACGGTGTTTAACATATTAATCTTCCACGCCTAAGTCATTTCACTCAAGTCACCACTCTACCCCAGCTTCCTATTCCTCTAATGGGTTCGCAGTGGTCAAATCTTGATATCTCCTCTCTGAATCCAACCAATCCCTTCATTGGGATATTCAACAAAATTTTTTTTCCATATTTTTCTACATCTTTGTTGCTAATGTTAAACCTGGCCTTACCCACCAGTTCACACTAGAAAATAATTATAAGCATGTAGTTCAAAAGGATAGTTAATCTGGGAAAGAAGAAAAAATAATAAATAAATAAAATTCAATTGCCTTATCTGAATACTGGAAGGTACATATTTGTACATTCACAAGGTTATGTTTACATCAATCAATTTTCTTAGGATAAACTTTCATTAGTGACCTAATAAGTGAACTGCTACAACAAAACAAAGTTAAAACTATATCACATTGCTACATTCAGTGAACTTAAATCTATACCACATAAATATACTTAAAGCGACAGACATGTAGGCAAATCTAGTTATTTCTTAATTTCCTAACTTTCATATCTTATTTACTCATATTCACTGATTACTAACCTACTTTTTTCTCAGCTCCTTCTCCTCTAGCTGTTGTCACTTTTTCTCTGGGGTCATTGGTGTCGCTGGTCTCCCTTTTACTGTCCAAGTTTCCTTTAAGTATTTTCTGCAATACTGGCTCAGTGGCTACAAATTCCTTTAAGCTGTCTCTGTCATGGAAAGTTTTAAGTTCTTCCTTTAAGTTAAAAGATAATTTTGCTGGATATAGCAGTCTTGGCTGGCATCTATGTTTTTTTTTAGTGCTTGGATAATATTGCTCCACGATTTTCTTGCTTTTAGAGTTTGGATTGAAAAATCTGCCGTTATCCTGATGGGTTTATCTTTGTAGGTCACCTTCTGTTTTTCTCTTACCGCTTTTAGTATTTTCTCTTTGTGTTGGGTTTCTACAATTTTAATTATGATGTGTCGTGATGAGGGTCTCTTCTGATCGAAGTTGTTTGGTGTTCTATATGCCTGCAAAAGTTCCATGTTCATTTCTCTTCTTAGATTTGGGAAATTTTCTTCCATTATTTCATTAAACATGTCCTTTAAGCTTTTTGTTTTGTCCTCACTCTTCTCCTCAATTCCCATAATTCTGAGGTTATTTCTCCTTGAATCATCTATCAGTTGTTGTAATGACTCACTTTCTTTATTTACTTTGTATTCTTCATGGCCTGTATGTTGCAGCTTAGTCACTTTATTTTCTAGGTCTGACATACTATTCTGAAGTTGTTTAAAGTGGTTGCTTATTATTACCTGTGTGTTTTTCATTTCCTGAATATCTGCATTCAATTTTTCTGTATCTCTGTTGTGTTCTTCTCTAATTTCTTCTTTTGTCTTCATTATCTTCTTGTATATTTCTTCTCTGGTCTCCTCTAGTTGCTTTTCAAGGCTTGCTTTTTGCTTATCTATGTATTGGTGTAGCTCTTCTGCTGTCTGTTTAATTTCCTGCTTTAATCCCGTTTTAATTCACTGAATTTCTGCGTCCAGAAGTTGCCATCATTTTTGCCATATTCATCTTTATTTACCCTGACTTCATCTCCTGGGGTGTCAGGTCTTTTTGTAGGAGATGTGTGCCTACACTTTCCCAATTCTTCTTTGGTCTCCTCTAATTCCTTTTCAAGGCTTGCTTTATGCTTAGCTAAGTGTTCTTGTAGTTCTCGCGCTGTCTGATTTATTTCCTTCTTTGCTTCCCAGTTTAACTCCTCCTTCAATTCCTGTTTTAATTCACTGACTATCTGGGCCCAGAGGTTACCATCATTTTTGCCCTTTTCTTTGGGTTCTGCAATTTCAGCACCCCTTGCACCCTCCCCTGGGGAATCAGATCTTTTTGTATAAGATTTGTTACCATGTTTCCCCATGGTACTGCTACCTCTGACTGTCTCTGGTGCGCAGGAAAAGTGAATGGCTTCTGCTGACGTCACTGCCTGCGACGGCTGTTGAGTCCCGTTTCTGATCTGGGATCCCGGGACCTTTTCTAGGGAGAGCACACACTGCATTTGTAGTACAAACACCCGTGGGTTGGTGCTTCTGAGGCCACCCGGAGCCAATGATTCCCACTAGTCCGGTCCGCGCTTACCTCGGGCTAAGGTCTGGCCGCTGGACCTTGTCTGTGATCTGTGGGTGCCGGCAGCTGGGGCCGCACCATGTCGGCTGCTTCTGACCTGCCCACAGCCTCTTCTCCCGTTGTGTGTGCTCCGTCCTCTACAGCTCCGTTCAGTCAGATGTTTAGGTCCCCGCAAGCATTCCTCTGTCCGCCGCTGCCTGCCGTTTGCCACCGGCTGCGGCGGCTTACTGAACTGCGGGGATTTATTTATTTATTTATTTCCCCTCCAGTTTTGATGATCCTTCGGAGTTTCTGGCCTCCTGCTGGTCGCCTTTCAGTTTCTGGGGATGTGCCTCTCTTTCCTAGCTACACCAAACACGCTTTTTCTAACTATCTTCTTGACTTTTTAAGTGAGTTGATGAGAAGACTTTGTGCAGTGCTGTTACTCAGCCGCCATCTTGACCGGAAGCCTCCATTCGTTTGTTTTTGTTTTTGAGACAGGTTCTTGCTCTGTAGCCCAGAATGGTCCTGAACTATGGAGCTCTGGCTGGTCTTGGACTCATGGCAATTCTCCTGCCTCTGCTTCCCGAGTGCTGGGATTACAGGCATGTGCCACCACACCCGGTTTATGTGGTGCTGGAGAACTGAACTCAGGTCCTTAGCACTTGACGTAGTGCTTACGAGGCAAGCGCTTTAACCGCTGAGCCATTCCTCTAATCCCCTGGATGTGTTCATTTGATACACATAGAAAAATGACAGAATAACCAATTGTAGATCAGTAACCAAGCTTCAGGCCCTCTTTGGGCTGCAACCACTACTGCAAGACCTCTGTCTTCACTCACATCTCCAACTACAACGACTGGCTCAATCTGATGATTGCAGAGAGCTGATCAAAGAAGCCTCTGTGATGGTGAGAATCAACCAGGTGATAGCATAAAAGAATAATAAAGTGACAATTTCATGAATCACTCAAAAATAAAAATAAAAACTATATAGCTGGGCGTATAGCTCAATTGTAGAGTGTTTTCTTAGATGAGTAAGGCCTAGCACCACACACATGCACACATTCTCAGTGAGGAAAGTAATTTTGTAGGATCAAAGTAGGGGCAAGCCTGGTCATGAAATCAATTTGTAACACCAAGAATCACTCCAAAAATCATTTGCTCCTAAAATCAACAAGAGGGTCAGGGAGCATAGCTCAATGGTTATAGAGTGCTTGCCTAGCATGCGCAAGGCCCTGGGTTAATTCCTCTGCACCACATAAGCCAGTTGTGGTGGTGCATCTCTGTCATCTCTGGTTTAAGCAAGCTCTTCTCATTTATTTCTTGGCCATGTGGATCTTCCCTGATAGTCTGCTCAGGCCTTCTTCTACTGAGTAGACTGCCTGTTTTTTTTTTTTTTTTAAAATTTGATTTCCCCTTTCTTTCAGCCCTCAATGGTAGCACCACATTAGATGGCAGAACTCAGATGTACAGGCAGCAGGGTCTCTAATGGGCCGACAGTCTCACCACACAGGCTGTCAGCAGCATCCGAAGTCAAAGGAAAACAAAGCTTAGCAAAGAGCACAGCCTGCCCCAAGGAAAGGCAAGCCCACCAGGATGCAGAGTGTGGTACTCACTTGTTATGCCCTCGGTCATGATGTCCGTCATCTTGCAGCAGGAGGACAGCATTCTCATGCTTAACTGGTCCACCACCAGCACCTGGGCAGAAAGAGAACAGCTCAGGGCGACTGGGCATTCCCTGGGACCCTCTCGCCAGCATACGCACTGCTTCAGAAAGAGCACGGGAAAGCAGACTGTGGGATACCCTGTTTCCCCTAAACCACAGGTCTGCTGGGACACACAGCTGCTCTTTCTTCCCACCACAGCATGTAACCTTCTAGGAGTTAGTGTTTGTTCTCCTAGACTCGACATAGTTTCTTTCTTTTTTTTCTTAATTTGAGGCAGGGTCACTCTGGCAGTTCAGACTGATCCTGAACTCACTATGGAGCCCAGGCTGGCCTCAAACTCACAGCAATCCTCTTGCCTCAGCCTCCCAAGTGCTGGGATTACAGGTGTGCACCACCATGCCCAGCTTACGTGGTGCTGGGGAACTGAACCCAGGCCTTGTCCTTACTAAGCAAGTGCTTTAACCTCTGTGATATTCCTCTAGTCCTTGACTTAGTTTCATAAATACTTTGAAAGAGTAGGGGTTTTTTTCATTATTAGAGAAAACAAATATAAAAATGCAGAAAGAGGGAAAATCATCTATGGCATCAATACTTAGAGATGATCACATCACTGAGTATATTTTCAGGACAAAACTTGTTTTTAAGGGAGAGGTGTCTATGTAAGTTTGGCACGTGAGGCTTGGGGCAGAGGTCAACACAATTCCTGCCCTCACACATACTGGCCCCTTGCACTGTATACCTTCTCAGCCTGGGAGAACATGAATACTCTAGTCCAGCTAAAGGCCCCCACTTACAGTGCTCCCCAAACCTTCCCATCCCTGCTCTGCTCACAGGGAAAGGATGATGCTGGTGGCTACTATACAGTTGAATCTTCTCACTCACTGACAGAAAACAGGCTTGTCCAAACTGTAAGTCCACTGTTTTTTTATGTTATAATAAAACAATTCTAAGATGGAAATTCTATTATTTGTACACATTAACTACTATATATTATATATTTTATATGTGGGTCAAGATAGCTCCTCTTCACTCAAAAAACAAAGGCCAAAAAAAAGGGCTGAAGGAATAGCACAGCAGTTACAGCACTTGCCTAGCAAGCACAGGCCTTGAGTTCAATTTTTCCAGCACCACATAAAGCCGGGCATGGTGCACGCTTGTAATCCCAGCACTCAGGAGGCTGAGACAAGAGGATTGCTGTGAATGCAAGGTCAGCCTGGGCTCCACAGTGTGTTCAGGACCAGCCTTGACTGCACAGCAAGAACCAGTCTCAAAAAAAAAAAAAAAATCAAAATCATACCTGATTATAAACCAAGAAAGAGGCTGGGGTGTGGGGGTTGGGTTTAATTCTCAAGTACCACATAAAAACTACCTGGGTGTGGTAGTTGCATACTTATAATCCCAGCACTTTAAAAGGATGGCAGAAGGACTGCCAAGAGTTCAAGGCCAGCTTGGGCTATATAGTAATTTCGGGACCACTCTGGACTGCAAAGTAAGACCCTGTCTCAAAAAATAAATAAATAAATAAATAAAAGAAAAGGTGGCAGGGGGTGGGGGGAATGTAGTTCAGAGGTTAAAGCACTGGCCTAGCCAGCAGGAGGCCCTGGGTTAGATCCGCAGCATTACATAAACTGGGCGTGGTGGCACATGCCCGGAACCCAGAACTCAGGAGGGTGAGGCAAGAAGATTTGTGAGTTCAAGGCCAACCTGGACTACCAACTAAGTTTAGGACCAGTCTGGCCTACAAAGTGAGACCCTGTCTCAAAAACAAAACAAAACCAAACATCTAATTAAACAAACAAAAACAAGAAAAAGGCAACCTGTGCTAGATATAACAGGTCAGGTGTTGTGAACCAGAAAGCTTCCTGCTGCTGTACTGGTGCTGAGTAACTTCATGAGAGAGTTTTGAGAATAATTTTAAAATTTCAGAGTCTAGGAATCCACTCTTGATGGAAAGGTATTATAGAAAGATTTGTGTGAAGCTCTTACCTGATGATCTCACTGTCTGGGTGGTGAGGGCATACGTGCTGGCTGAAAGAGAATCTCACAGGGCCAAAGTGAACCCCAAGATCCTACCACACTGGTCAGCTCTTCTTGTTCCCAGGGCCAGTGACCTTGAACATATGCATGCTCTTGACCAGAGAAAACTTGAGGGCAAGAACTGCTGGTATGAACCCTTCAACATCACACAGGGCTACTCATGTAGAACTTCAAACTCTCCCGGCTGACATAACACCCAGCTCCAGTTAACAGCGTAACTCGTGAAATGCCAATAGCACACTTGGAAGACAGCACAGACCACGCTCTGTCTGCCCCTCCAGGAACCTCAGCCATGGAGCCATCATCAATCCAACTGGCTTAGAAACTTGCTTCATGAACACTAGAACTGTCATTTCTGGTCTTGATGCTACAGTGAACAAATACGCTTATTTCTTTTGTTCTAGTAAGTTACAGCTAGATGAGAATAGATGGACAAGGACTTTTCAAGTTGTTGAGCAGACTCCCTGGAGAAGTGCTGCGGCCATCAAGAACAAGGAAGGTCTTTCCGTCTTTCCCACAGAAGCAGAACAATCCCACCTTCTTATACTTTACCTAAGATCTTATCTGAATATATTTTCTCTGAATAAAAGAGTTCCACCACTACCTGCCCAATCAGGTGATCTTTACATTTTACTTTTGCTTGTTTGTGACACAGTCTCACTCTAGTCCAGGCTGGTCCTGAGCCCCACTAACCTAATGGCAATCTTCCTGCCTCTGCTTCCTAGTATTGAGATTACAGCCATGCACCATGACACTGGTGCTATGTTTTGGATCTGGATTGTCCCCCCAAAGCCTCATGTATTCAGATTCGTGTGCTACTTAGAAGTGGGGCGAGTATGGAAGGGGTGACTGCTTGGGCCTGACCTGGAGGAACTGTGTCAACTTGTGAGGATAGAGACTGCCCAAGGCAGAGCTTTCAGGTGTGTATTACTGACTCCTGGGCCAGAAAGTTAGTGTGGGCAGTAAATCAATGGAGAAGAAGCAGTGTTACAGCTTCTCCACAAGGACCTGGCCTTTCCCCTACTCTCAAGATAATTACCTGGCTTTCTGTCTGCTATGCCAAGAGCTTTTTCTCTGACTAGACCTCCACTATGTGCTTCCAGCATTGCTGGCTGCCCATGAATGGACAGTGTGCAACCTTCTGAAACTGTGAGCCAAAATAAATCTTTCCTCCCTTAAGTGGTAGATATTGGGCACTCTGTCCCAGCAATGAATAAATAACTGAGACACCCTGTTAATTTTTACGTGGTGCTGAGGAATGGAATCCAGTGCCTTGCCCATGCTAGGCAAGTGCTCTAACCACAGAAATATGCCCCTGCCACCTAACCAGGCGATCTTTACAATAAGTTCTACATCACCAAGAAACTTCTGAACCAATGTCTCAAGAAACAAGAGACAGTGTAGATCACCCTTCTCCAGCCCAGGAACTTCCTGTATTTTGGCTCACTGCAAAAGCCCTGATCGTCGTGCCTGATTCTTTCTCTCCAGCCCAACTCCATTCTTATTTTCTCACATAAAATCACTCTTAGGGCCTTAAACTGATTTTTTTTTTTTTTTTGAGACAGGGTTTTGCTCTGTAGTTCAGCCTGGTACTGAACTCTTCTCCTGCCTCGGTCTTTTAAGTACTGGGATTATAGGTGCACACCACCACACTCAGCTTAATTAAACTCTTTTACTTACCTTCCACTCCCCCTTCTTCTTGACCTTCTTTATGACATCATGCATGATTTCTGAAAAAGAGAGAGAGATCTTATTTTAAGGATTCTCACACCAGTATACTAAACCAGGTCATTTCCCTTTAGGCTTTGTTCTCTTGAGTCATGCAATTCAACCCATCTATTGACTGAGCCCCAACCAATCCACCATATAATGCTCTCTGCATCACCTTAATTCAGTGGCTCTCAAACTTTTAGTCTCAGGATTTCCTTATTCTCCTAAAATTTGATGATTACAAAATGTCGGTTTTTGAGGATAAATATATATTGGTATTTTCAACATTAAAATTTTAATAAATTAAATATTTAATGATTCATTTAAAATAACATACCCTTTGAATGTTACTATAAACCGCATCTTAATTTTTTTTTTTTTTTTTTGAGACAGGGTCTTGCTCTGTAGTCCGGGCTGGTCCTGAACTCACTATGGAGCCCAGGCTGGCCTTGGCCTCACAGCAATCCTCCTGTCTCAGCCTCCCAAGTGCTGGGATTACAGGTGTGCACCACCATGCCCAGTTTATGTGGTGCTGGGGAATTGAACTCAAGTACTTAGTGCTTGACGTATCATTTGGTACGCAAGTGCTTTAACTGCTGAGCCATTCCTCCAAGTCCCCGCATCTTAATTTTTATAAACTTTGTTTTCTACAGCAAGAAATCATGAAGAGTGTTTTGCATTCTTGCAGCCTTCTTTAACATTTGATCTCCCCCAAGACAGCTGGCTTCTGCTATCTGCTTCACAGCCAATGTGCCAGGAATCGCAGACAGCCGCAACTCTCCTCTCAGGAGGGCATGAGAGTAAAAGGGCAGATGACAGCTTCACTGCATACGAACTAAGTTTTGACCTCACGAGCCGCAAAAGGCTCTTGGATTTGAGAGCTACTGCCTTAAAGCAATGTCTCAGGCCACAGGAATCCTTGCCAGCGGCAAAGACAGATATGAGGAGTGGTTCTTAGGTCTCGCCAACTGTGAGCACATCTGTGGTGAGGCACTTTTTGGTAAGCCTCCGTTTCGACACCACCATAACCATACATGTCTAACCAGCACTGAGGAGAGGCTTTACAGGAAACCTGTCTTTTGCTCTGTAAGTCCAGGCCATATGTGAGTCCATAATGATGCAAAGGGGACTAGAGGAATAGCTCAGTGGTTAAACACTTACCTAGCCAAGGTCAAGGGGCTGGGTTCATTCTCTAATACTACATAAACCAGGCGTGGCAGCACACGCCTATAATCTCAGCACTTGGGAGGCTGAAGCAGGAGGACTGTAGAGTTGGAGGCCAATCTAGGCTTCATAATGAGTTCAGGATTAGCCTGTACTGCAGTTGAGACCCAGTCTCAAAAAAAAAAAAATGTCCATAATGATACAAAGGAAGTCCAACAGCTGCCACTAGCAAGTGCATCTCAAATATTTAGACTCCTCTCCAGGGCACATGATTCTTAACTCTGCCTCAGCTTCCCAGAGTGCGGCATTATAGGCTTGTACCATCATGCCCAGCAAGGAGGGTGACTTCATCTGAAGGGCACTGCAAAGCCACAGGAGGTAACCTCAGGTGCCGTAAACGATGAGAACAGAAGCATGGAGGAGAATCGGGGCTTCTGAGCCAACTGCGCACACCTGCTGCTGCAGATGGACAGTGAGAAGTGGGGAGTGTGCCATAGATGGTGAGGTAAGAGCACCAGGCAGGCTGGCTAGCTGGGTGAAAGGAACAGGGAAAAACACTGCTAACTCCCAGATTTGGGGCTTAAGCAAAGAAATGGAAGAAGAGACATTTAGAAGAAAGTTAAAGAAAAAAAAAAAAGAGGGCTGGTGGAATAGCACAGCAGTTAGTGCTTGCCTACCAACCAAAAGGCCCTGGGTTCAATTCCCCAGTACCATATAAGCTGGGCAGGGTGGTGCACACCTTTAATCCCAGTACTCGGGAGGCTGAGGCAGGAGGATTCTGACAGCTCAAAGCCAGCCTGGGCTCCATAGTAAGACGCTGCTTCAATAAACAATAATAAAAAAGAAGAAGAGATCTGCAGAGAACACCAGTTCTATTTTGGACACATCAGGCTGAAGATGGCCAAGAACCACTCAAAGAGTTATGCTGAGTAGGTAGCTGGAGAACACTCTGAAGCTTAGAAAAATGACCTCAGCTACAGTCTAAAAAAATGGAGTTGTCAACCAAAAAAAAAAAAAAAAAGCAACTAAGGGTGAGCAAAATACTAACTCTGGGCTGGGCCTGGTGGAGCAGACCTACAACCTCAGCACTATGGGAGGCTGAGATAGAAAGATGACAAGTTCAAGTACAACAGGGGCAACTCAGCAAGACCCTGTCTCAAGTCAAAACCAGAAAATTGGCTAGAAATGTTGTCTAGTACAAAGCCTTAGGTTGGATCTCCAGGACTAGAAAAAAAATCCTAACTTTGATAGGATCAGTGAGCTAAGGATGGAAACATCATCTTTGATGATTTGATGATCATGACACGCCTTTCAGTGAGACAATAAAGACGAAAAGGATGAAACTAGTCAAAAGGGGAAAAGAAGAAGAAAAGACAGACCTTCAATGCTTTTATTTTTATCAAGCTTTCAGCAAGTTATGCTTTAAATAGAGAAACAGCACAAAAACTATCAGGATAGGCACAGGTGAAAGCAAGGTAAGATTTTGTTTGTCCTTAAAGATGTGAGAATTACAGCATTTAAAAAGGATACTAGCAATAAACCAAGAAAGGATGCAGGAGAGAGCTGAAAGACTGGGGTCCTAGGCTGGAGGAATGGCACATGAGTTAAAGCACTTGCCTAGCAAGTGCAAGAACCTGAGTTTATTCCTCAGCACCACATAAAGCTGGGTGTGGTGGGCATGCCTGTAATCCCAACACTCGGAAGGCTGACTCAGGCAGATTGTCCAGAGTTCCAAGCCCAGTGTGGGCTACACAGTGAGTTCAGGACCAGTCTGGGCTATAGAGCAAGATCCTGTCTCAAAAAAAAAAAAAAAAAAAAAAAAAAAAAAAAAAAAAAAAAAAAAAAAAAAAAAAAAAAAAAAAAAAAAAAAAAAAAAAAAAAAAAAAAAAAAAAAAAAAAAAAAAAAAAAAAAAAAAAAAAAAAAAAAAAAGGAAAGAAAGACACAAAAAGAAAACACTGAAGTCCTCAAGGAAGAAGGGCCTGGATCTGAGACATTGAGACATGGGAGGACCCAATCTGGACAGGGGGTAGAAGGCAGGGCACTGTGCTGTACCAGTATTGCAGGAAGGAGAGGGGAGACTTGCAGAGGGGCTTTGACATGTGTCAGTGTGAGGGGTTTCGCTGTTGAGATGAACTTACTGGGTAAAGGGGTGGGTCATGGTAGGCAAGAGATCAAAGAAAGAAGGTCTCAAGTACCTTTTCAAAGGTTAGAAAGTGCATTTACCATGTTTGGAACAATTCTAGGGCCTACCCTGAGGTTCAAGAATCATATAAGTGAAACCAGGCAGCTAAATGGTGCGCATGCATGTATGTGTGTGTGGGGGGGTGAGGGGATGTAGGTGTATCCCATTTTTTTTTGAGACAGGGTCTTGCTCTATAGCCCAGGCTGGTCCTGAACTCACTATGGAGCCCAAACTGGCCTTGAACTCACAGCAATCCTCCTGCCTCAGCCTCCTGAGTGCTGGGATTACAGGCATGCACCACCATGCCCAGTTTATGTGGTACTGGAGAACTGAACTCGGGTACTTAGTGCTTGCTACTTTAACTGCTGATCCATTCCTTCAGCCCCATAACCATTTTTTAAAGACAACTATACATAGTAAAACTACACTTATACTGAAATGTTATTTTGCCAGGTAAAATTATGATCAATCTTTGTCAACTTAGTTGTCCCAAGATTTTTACGTACACTAAAGGCTGGGGGCATAACTCAGTAGTGGTTAAACTGCTGACCTAGCAAGCACAAGGCCCTGGATTTGATCCCCCGACACCTTATAAACTGGGTATGGTAGTACATGCCTGTAATCCCAGCACTAGGGAGGCTGGGGCAAGAGGACCGGTATGAGTTTGAGGCCAGCCTGGGCTACATAGTTCAGGACCAGCCTGCGCTACCGAGTGAGACCAGATCTCAAAAAAAAAAAAAAAAAAAAAGTACTAAAACAATGTGTCAGGGCTAGTTTAGAGGTAGGAGACTTGTCTAGCATGAACAAGGCCATGGTTCCACCTCAGCACCACAAAATAATATGAATAAATGTCAGTGAACATTACTGTAAGCGAGCCTTTTCCTTGTACACACTGGCTGAGGACAGAGGAGGTAAACAGTATAAGTGCTCTTGATACTTGGCTGGATTACTTTACTTTCAAAACACATACTTTACACTTACACCGGTACCACTGGACTTTCCAAATTAACATACTAACGGTAAAATAACACCTTAAGATATGCTTGTTTTAATATCTGCTACCATGAAAACAGAATATATCTCACTTACTTGTTACTTTTTTTGGAGACGGGGTCTTACTCTGGAACCCAGGCTGATCCTGAACTCACTACGGAACCCGGGCTGGCCTTGGCCTCATGGCAATTCACCTGCATCAGCTTCCCAAGTGCTGGGATTACAGGCGTGCGTCACCACGCCAGGCTTTACGTGATGCTGGGGAATTGAACTCTGGGCTTTGCGCCTCCAAGGCAAGTGCTTTAACCACTGTGCCATTCCTCCAGCTATGTATGTATGTATGTATTTATTGAGACAGGGTCTGGTTTTGTAGCCCAGGCTGGTCCTGAATTCACTATGGAGCCCAGGCTGGCTGGCTAGCTGGCTAGCTGGCCTGGAACTCACAGCAATGCTCCTGCCTCAGCCTCCAGAGTGCTGGATTACACCTGACTTATGTGGTACTGGAAAACGAACTCAGGCCTTGAGCTTGCTATTCAAGTGTTTTTATCACTGTGCCATTCCTCAAGCCCCAAGCACTACAAATTAATTTAAGTACACCAAAAATCACCTAGCTTAAGGTGCTTTTAATTGGAGAAGGCAGAGATATAACCAAACCAAAGGCATCAAAAGACACAGATGAACAACTGTTGCAGCTGCAATCCTTCCTACAGCTAATTCCTTCTGCAAATTCTCAGACCATATATTTGTCCTGAGTAATAATAACAATCCTGCCCTACATTTTTTAAATCTAATACAAAAAAGGAAACAAGGATTAAGAGCTCATTTTAGTACTGAGAGTCAAGTGGCCTGCCTCCTTTCTCACACGTAATCCCTGCGTCACTCTCTCTTCCACCGGTATTCTTTATGTTAAGAAAGACAAAAGAATCTCTCGTGGAACTGGCTGAGGCAGTAGACCTCATTTCTATGTAGTAATCACATGCATCTACAGCCAAAACCTCTGTCCCACTGCCAGCTCAACTTCTGTAGGTATGTTCAAAGACCAGGTGCAGCTTTACTCTCTCCAAGACACATAGGACCAAGGCCCTGGAGACCTGTTTCCTTCTTGGTCAGGTCAGGGAGAAAGTGGGTCCTTCTTAACCACACCCGGTAATAGTATGTTGACTTCCAAACTCAGCCAATCCCTCCAGCCCTGAGAAAAGCAGCAGGTGGTCTAAGATTATCTAGAATAAAGTTAGATGCCTTGATATTGCAACTACTGTTTCCAAACCCATGTTCTAGGATTGCTGCAGTGTCCACTCCAAAGTACCATCCTTACAGCCTAGGGACTGCTTTGCACAAAGACAATATGCCAGATTCCCTGAGCCCAGGACCTGTCAAAATACCTGAAATAGCATGCTTATGGGCTGGGGCATAGCTTAAGATTAAAGCATTTGCCTAGCATATACTGGATCCTGGGTTCCATTCCCCAACACCACATAAAAAGAAAATAGCCAGGCATGGTGGCACACACCTGTAATCCCAGCACTTGGGGGCTGAGGCAGGAGGACTGCCTTGAGTACAAGGACAGCCTGTGCTATACAGTGAGTTCTGAACCAATCTGGACTACAGAGTAAGACCCCCATTGAAAGAGAGAGAGAGAGAGAGAGAGAGAGAGAGAGAGAGAGGAAAGAAAGGGAGGAAGGAACAAAAGAAAAATTAAGTATATCTACTATCAGATGAGCTGAAAGTATGGGATAAGTATCGCCCATAATAGATGCCCCAGGATTTTGGCTTCCCAACTGGACAGATGAGGGAGGCTCATTTTGCTAAGGAAATTAAAGGAGTCTAAAGTTAGGTCAAAATTCCCTCCTCTCACCAACCCAAAAGACAGAAAGTTCAATTCAGTTATTCTGCTGCAGTGGTGGAAGTCCTTCTAAAGCCTTTCTCTTGGCTGGACCCAAGTGAGGTGGCAGTATAATGCGGGCTACTCAGGCTAAGGCCACTCCATATCTTGGGGTTAACAAAGTAAAATGCATTAAAAGTGTTAAGGGAGCACTAGGGGCGTCGTTCAGTGGTTAAAGTGCTTGTGTGGCAAACGCAAAGCCCTCAGTTCAATTCCCCATCACCACACAAATCTGGAGTGGTGGCACATACCGATAAAGCGCTTGCCTGCAAGCACAACACTCTGAGTTCAATTCCACAGCACCACAAAAGTTGGGCCTGGTGGTGCATGCCTGTAATCCCAGCACTCGGAAGGCTAAGGTAGATCCTGATTCCAAGCCCAGCTTGGGCTACAGAGTGAGATCCTGTTTCAAAAAAAAGAAAAAAAAAAAATGCCCCGGCTATAAACTTAGAGCAAGATTAGAAATCCACGGTCAGGAATTTGCTGACTGTGCGACCTTGGGTATGTTTGCTTGTTTGTATGTCTGTCTGCAGCACTAGGGATCTACCACAGGCCCTCATACAGGCTAGGCAAGCATTCTACACTGAGCTATAAGCCCCACCCTGCACAAGTTCTAAATTTTTTAAGCTTCTGTTTTCTCATATGCAAAATTAAAATTATAATACATTAATGATCTATTGTAAAGATTAATGAAATAAAATGCCTTGTATAGTACTTGGCACATACGAAGTATTCAACAAAAAGTGCCTATTGCCAGGCGCGGTGGTGGATGCCTGTGATCACAATTACTTGGCAGGATGAGGCAGGAGGGTCACAAGTTTAGGTCCAGTGTGGGCAACTTTGTTGTCTATTGTGATGCTAAAATAAATTAATAGTTTTAAGGGAGCACTAGGAGCGTAGTTCAGTGGTTAAAGTGCTTGTGTGGTGAAGGCAAAGCCCTCAGTTCAATTCCCCAGCACCACACAAATCTGGAGTGGTGACACATACTGATAATCCTAGTACTCAGGTGGCTGAGAAAGGAGGACTGCCAAGTGTCTGACTCCAGCATGGGCTATATAGTGAGTTCAGGACCAGCCTGAACTACAGAGTATGACGCGACACCATGCTTCCAAAAATAAAAAGAAAGAAAGAAAGAAAGAAAAAAGAAAAAGAAAAAATTCATATAGACAAAATAGTAAGGATAGTAACTCAGTGGTAAATGATTGCTTAGCATATACCAGGCCTAAGGATCAATCTATAGCATAGCAAAACCATAAAAACCCTGGTTCCCCTCTAAGGGTACAGAGTGGCCCCTGGCTACCTAGGAAGAATGTGTTCAACTGAACCAAAACCAGAGGCCCACAGAGAGTGAAAGATATTTCACGTCACCAGACAGGCACGTGGGATTATATTATTTAAGACTGCTCCAAAAATTCACTTAAAATGAATCATGATCTTGGTAATAAGAATTTAGCAAATCCACCTACAGAAATTAAAACTAGCAGAAAAACCAATATGCTTAGTAAGATGGCAGAAAGATCAGAGGACTTTTACGTGGTAATAGTAACCTGATGCCAGAACAGCTCCTCCACACTCATGTGCCCCAAAGTGCCCAGCAGGGTGCCCACCCCATGCTCTTCTGTTGCTGTCCTGTGCTCTGAGGTGACACAGCTGCCTATGTCTGTTCCTATCCCCACTACAGCATGCATACACATCTGAAGACAGAACCAAGTCTCTGAGTATCTTGTGCTAGAGTATGAGTCTTCTCACATGGAAGAAATCAGTGCTCAGCAAGACAGTGGAAAATGCTCCAGTAACTTCATGATGAACCTTACAAGTACTCACAAGACCCCTCCCAGAAACACCCAGGCCTACAGAAGCTACTGGCAACCTAACTGTAAACCACTTTAATTTTTGGCTTACCTGTTTTTTGTATTTATTTGTTTTTGTATCTACTTCTTTTATTGCAATACTGGGAACTGAACCCAGGGCCTTTGTACCAAGCTACATTCCCAGTTATATCTTATTTATAATTTTTATTTATTTATTAGGAAATACTTTTGCTCACAGTTTCAGAAGATAACAGTGTGTTCACAGGTGGGCACCTGGAAAAATGATGGATGCACAGGGCACAGTCAGAGCCACAGCTTCTCATGGCAAGGCAGAACAGAGCAAAGTCTGGGATGCAGGGCACAGCTACCCCTACAAGTCAGTCCCCAAGCATCCGCCCCTTCCAGCCAGGCCCCATCTCCCAGCAGTATACAGTACCCACAGGTGCATGAGGCTTTTGGGGGACACTCCAGATCCAGACCACAGCAGCCTATCAGACAACACATGACTATTCCACAAAGGACCCTCCTTTTTGTCCTGATGGTTAATTTCTGGGAACTCAACCTAATTTAGTAAGTCCACAGATCATTTTTTTATTTTAAAACAAGGTCTCAATAAGTTGCCCAGACTAGGCTCAAATTTAGGATCTTCTTGCCTCAGCTTCCCAAAAGTGCTGGAATTGCAGGCATGCATCAACTTGCCCAGCCCTTATGTAGTAAAATAAAATAAAAGTAAAACATCCCTGGGGGGCTGAAAAAATAGTCAGCAGTTAAACGCTTGCCTAGCAAGCTCAAGGCACTGAGTTTAATTGATTCTCCAGCAACACATAAGCCTGGCTTGGTGGTGCATGCCTGTAATCATAGCACTCAGGAGACTGAGGCAGGAGGACTGCTGTGAGTTTGAGGCCAGCCTGGGCTACATAGAGAATTCAGGACCAGCCTGGACTAGAGTGAGACTGTCTCAAAAAAACAAAGAAGTAAAACATCCTTGTTGAAAAAACTGCAACAGTAGAGAGATATAAATAAAAAGCAAAATTCCTTTCCTTACTCTCCCGCCTGAGGAAAACCACCCCCTAGCCTTTTGGGGTACACTGCTCTAAGGGTACACGAGCATGTGTGGGAAGGCATGCACATCTCTGCAGCTCCTTGTTGGCATGTCAGACTCTGCTTTGCAATTGCACCTCCTACTCCCTGTGTTACAGGCATGCTCCTTCACCATGTCACAGAGATCTGCCACATGCTACAAAGTGCACAGTATCCCAGTATAAGGACATCTGGTAAACTACACAATCCTCCTGAAAATATATCAATCAAACAAATCCCTCTTCTTGGAGGTCTGCAGATTTATTTCCATCGATTTAGTAAGGATGTTACCATAAGTTTAAGCACTAACACAAAAGGAAACCAAAATATTTCATTTAGGAAGCAATTTCAGAAAGTAACTTTCACTAATCTTATTTCTTTGGGGTTTCAGAACTGTTATACTGAGAAGAACCTGAGCATCCAAAAGCCAGGTCCAGGACCCCCGTGGGGAACAAGCTAGGCCCCGCAGGACACAACCATCTGGAGTGGGCAGGGCCACTAACTGGTCCCTCAGAGGAGGCAGGACCTGCACTGCTTTCCAGACCCCCTCTAAATGCTCTTCCCATGCACATCTGCCTTTCTGGCACGAGCATGGACTGGGTCCTAAACACACCCATGTTAGCTTTTCTTACATTGCTCCATTCTCCTTGTTCAGTAAAACAAAGCAACTCAAGGGCGGTTGCAGGCCATCAAGGTCAAACCCTCGCTCCTCCACATTTTGCTTTTTATTCCTTTTATCTTTTTCATTTTTTCATTCTTTTTTATTCTCTTTTTTGTTTTGCTCTTCTTTGATACTCCACTTTTGAGCTATGACTTAGGAAAATTAGAAACTTTGAGTGTTACTGTTTCCCCATCAGAAAAACGGCAATGGCCCAACATACACTATATAGTGTGAGACTTAAATAAATCAGCGCACCTGGCTCAGGGCCTGCAATGGTACTTACTACTGTTGCCCATGACTATCATCACCATTCCCACCATATTTAAGATATTTTTCAGGACGGAGTGAGTTCAGGATCAGCCTGGGCTACAGAGGGAGACCCTGTCTCAAACAAAAAAGTCTTAACTCTCAAGTGTAGGGCTAGAGGAATAGCACAACAGTTAGAATACCTGTCTAGCTAGCCCAAAGCCCTACGTTCCATTCTCTAGTACCACATACACCAGATATTGTGGTACATGCATATAATCCAAGCACCTGGGAGGCTGAGGCAGAAAGACTGCTGCGAGTTCGAGGCCAGCCTGGGCTACAGAGCAAGACTCTGTCGGGGGGTGGGGGGGTGGGGAACAACTCTCAGGCATAGTGGCCAGAATGTAAAGTGGCATAGGGCTTCGGGAAACAGTATGGCAGATCCTCTATTAAACATGGAGTTGTCATATAACACAGCAATTTCTAGGTATAAATCCCAATAAAATCAAAACATGTCACATAAAAAAGATGGAAGAAAGGAAGAAGATAGACTTTGTGGAGAATTAAAAAGGATGGGGGGTGTGAGGGACTGGGAAAGTAAAAGGGAAGTAAAAAGTGATATAAAAATAAAAATGACAAAAAAATTTGTATGAGGAAGTTCATAATAATAGCATTATTCATAATAACTAAAAAGGAGAGGGAACCCAGAAGTCCATCAACTGATGAATGAATATATAAATGTAGCACATCCATATAATGGAATATTAATCAGTCATAAAAAGGAATAAAGTATTGCTACATGTTATAACATGGATGGGTATTTAAATTTTCCTTTTTTTAATTAGCTTTTTTTTTCTGAGCCCTCTCAGGACCCTTCAGTATAGCCATTCTCTAGCAGCCACACTGATGTTGGACAACAGCTTCAGGGAACCTTCCAGAGGCAGAAAATGTACACCCCCCCACCCCCCAGCGCCACACACACCAGTTTCAGGAGGGCTACTTCTTTTTTACAAATCTATACAATAAGACACCAGGAAAACACTCTGCTGAGGTTTGGGCCCAGGATCAAGCACAGGCAAAGATGGAACTCCATGCAGAGAAGAAAACTGCCCATTCAGGAGGAAGGGCCCAGGCACCCAACCCTCACTGACAATGCAGAGAAGGCAGCTCTCTCCAGCCAGTCGCCTAGGCTCCATAAAGAATATTCTGCTGCTTTTTTTCTGGAAGAGTTTGGAGGGAGACTCAGGGACAGGATACTGGGGGTCCAGGCTAGGGCCTCTGTTCTGAGCAACATCCCCAGCCCAATTTTTATGCTTTGACACAGGGTTTTCCTAAGTCACTCAATTGCACAGGCTGGGCTTGAACTTGTGACCCTCCTGTTTCAGTCTTCCAGAGTGCCAGGATTATAGGCCTGTACTATCAGGACCAGCTGTTCTGCTTCTTATGTTTAAATACTCCCAGAGGTCAGAGGAATAGCTTGGGTACAGCATTTGCCTGGCATGCACAAAGCACTCAGCTTGCTCACAAACATCGTGAAAAATAGAAATAAATAAACTGGCGTCTTGGTTCTGCAATGCTATCGCTTCCTACCGTGTTTTGTTAGGCCAGCTATCCCATTTCTCCACATCTTATTTGGGCTCTTGGTTTATGACTTTAATGTTTGAGAGTGATTTAAGTTTGTATATTTTTCTCTTTCTTTTCCATTGAAATCACCTAGACCAGAAACAGTGCTCTCTAGCTGCAGGCAGGCTCTCCTACTCTCTCTGTAGCATTCCTGGGCTTTAGAATATGAGAAGACTCACAGCTAAAACAGTGGCCCTAGCTGCCTGTGGTCAGTGAGGGGCCTGTGTGGTGGTGAGCACCCCAGAGGTTTGCCTCTCCACACTCTAAAGGGTTAAAATGGCCAGACCTAAGACTATCCTGTGAAGGAAGTATCCTGGAGCTTGGGACAGTGTGAAGAACCAAGCCAGAAGAAACACCCCTGCTCCCCTGCTCCCGATGGGAGCTGATGAGCTGGCTCAGTGGGGAGCTGGAGACAGGGTTCTCAATATGGTTTTTTTTTTTTAATTTTCAGTTTTGTCCAGCTTTTGTTTGCGGCCCAGACAATGAGCCCAAGACCATTAGGCAACTGTTTCCACTCTTCTCTCCACCTCCCCCACAGGCTGTACCTGAACTCACTGGTATAGCCCAGACTGGCCTTGGACTCATAACAATATGCCTGTCTCAGCCTCTTAAGCGCTGGGATTAAAGGCGTGCACTACCATGCCCAGCTTTATGTGGTGCTGGGGAATTGAACTCAGGGCCTCAAGTGCTTTAACCGCTGTGCCACTCCTCCAGCCCCTCCACTGTCTCTTGAGGAGAAAGAAAAAGAGTGCCCCCCCAAAAAACAGTCACTTGCTATGTTAGAAAACTGGGGTGCAGTGGTCCCCAGCCTCTGGCTGGTGGCCATTCCATTCTTCCTTCCTGGAATTAACTTCCATCAACGAAAAAGCACTGTATTTACATTCTGAGTCCATGGTCTTACTTTCCTCAATAGATATATGCTAGTGACACAGCAGGCCCACAAAAGCTGAACCGTCACAAGTGGAGTCCTCAACAAGCAGCGGGGAGCAGCGGAAACTTGACAAGCATACACTGCAGAAACCTCAAAGTCTCAGGACGTGGCAGACCCAGATACTTTTGCAACTTCAACAGATGGGAAAGCACATGAGATACACCATTAGGGGTCCTTACTGCAGAAGAAATTTCTTCCTAGGATCTAGACCCCTTCCATGGCTGCCCATCACCGGGTGGTTGCCCCTTCTCCAACATGATGAACACTGTGGTTCCTTTGGCCTGTGGACCCCAAAAAGTGTGGGTCTAAGACTGAAAATAGAAAGGCTAAGTTATTATATGCACACTGCTTATCAAGAACCACCACGGAACCACCAACCACCACCCACCCTCTGTATCAACTCAATTTCCAGATTTCTGGCGTGAGATCATTACCTCCCAGGCAGGAAACAGCAGGAAACTTCTCAGGGATCTGATCCCAAGAAGAGAAACCAAAAGACAGTGATGTCAAGGATCCCTCAACAACCAGCTCACCCAGATGAGGCCCGTCTACAAAGTGGGAGTGCTGATCAGCTTCTAGTCCCCTGCTCTATTTACAAGCAGGTAAGCCTGGTTTGCTGCACATTGGAGAAGACTCCTCCACAGAAAACAGACAATTTTGGCACACACCTATAATCCCAGCAACTGGGTAACTTAGCAAGAGCCTATCTCAAAGTAAAAAGCAAGTGTTAGAGGTGCAGCACAGCGTTAGTGTGCCCTTGGATTCCATTGCTAATTCTGAGGAAGAGAGACTGAGAAGAACATAATGTGTTGATGAAACAAGAATTGGGGATTATAAAAATGAAATTAAAAAGGGCAAGGTGGGCTGGAGGAATGGCTCAGCAGTTAAAGTGCTTGCCTAGCAAGCACTAAATCAAGTGCTAAGTACCTGAGTTCAATTCCCCAGCACCACATAAGCCAGGCGTGGTGGCACATTCCTGTAATCGAGACCCTGTCTCAAAAAAAAAAAAATGAAAATGATAAAAAGGGCGAGGCATTTTCATAGAACATGACAGAAACAATGAAAACTTGAATAAAAGGATAGAAAGATAGGGGCTGGGGAATAGCCTAATGGTGTGAGAACTTCCCTAGCAAGAGTAAGGCACTGGCTTCAATTTCCCAGCACCACATAAGCTGGGCATAGTGGCACATGCCTGTGATCCCAGCACCTAGGAGGCTGAGTCAGGAGGACTGCTGTGAGTTCAAGGCTAGCCTGGGTTACACAGTAAATTCAGGACCCACTAGAACTGTACAGAAAGTGAGATCCTGTCTCAAAAAAAAAAAAAAAGATATGAAGATATATTTAAGAAAATCTTGAAAAATAGATATTAAGTAGATAAAGAAACTTAGAGGATTAGTCAAGGAGGTTCAACATCCAGTAATAGAAATTCCATAGACAAAAAGGAAGGGAGGAAACTGTTTAATGTAGTTTTTTTGTTTTTTCAGATAATGTCTTGTTCTGTGACCCAGGCTGGTCCTGAACTCACTTTGTAGCCCAAGCTAGCCTCGGACTTGTGGCAATCCCCTTGCCTCAGCCTCCCAAGTGCCGAGATTACAGGTGTGCCCACCATGCCCAGCTTATGTGATGCTGGGGAATCAAACTCAAGGCCTTAATACTTGCTAAGCAAGCACTATAAGCGCTGTGCCATTCCTCCAGCCCTTGTTTTGTTTTTTGAGACGAGTTCTGGCTCTGCAGAACAGACCTGACCGGCACTCACTATGGAACCTCAAGAACCCAGGCTTAACAGACTCCATGACAGGCCTCAAACTCTCCTGAAAAGTTAATAGGTCTAAGTTTCAGGTTCCCTGGAGTAAGTTTCAATTTCCCCAGGGAGGTGAGGCAGTTGCAGGAAACAGCAGCTGCAACTGCCCCTAAATCGTTAACCGGAAAAGGCTGAGGAAATACCTAACATTCAAAGGGATATGGATAGTTTGTTTAATGTTAGTTAGCCAATCACTTTGTAACAAGTCTGATCTGGGGCTGGAGGAATGGCTCAGCGGTTAAAGCGCTTGTCCAGCAAGCACTAAGTACCTGAGTTCGATTCCCCAGCACCACATAAGCTGGGTATGGTGACACATACCTATATCCTAGCACTCAGGAGGCTGAGGCAGGAGGATTGCCCTGAGTCCAAGGGCAGCTTGGGCTCCATAGTGAGTTCAGGACCAGCCTGGGTGAGTTTAGGACCAGCCTGGGCTACAGAGCAAGACCCTGTCTCAGAAAAAAAAAAAAAATGTCTGCTCTGGCCACCCAATCATGTAACCACTAAGCTGGAAACCCCCGCCCCTTCAAATCCCAATAAAAACTCTGCCTAGGTATTGTTCAGGGCTCTCTGCACGGATCCACTGTGTTGGTGAAGTCTGAGAGTCCAAGCTTAAGCTCGAATAAAGGCTCTTTGCTTTTACATATGTGCCTCGGTCTCCTAGCGGTTTGTGGGGTCTCTGTGATCTGGGCATAACAGAGCCCAGGCTAGCCTTGAACTCAAGGCAATGCTCCTGCCTCAGCCTCCCAAGGGTTGAAATTACAGGGACACTCCACTGTGCAGATCTAATCTTTATGTGGTGCTGGGTAATCAAACTCAGGGTCCTGAACATACTAGGCAAGCATTTTAGTTACTGAGTTATGCTCCCAGCCCTGTTAATGGAGTTAGTTAAGAACTTCTCCCTTGGACTGCAGAATGAGATCCTGTCTCAAAAAAGAAAAAAAAAAAAAATCTTCTCCCAGCAGGTGATCCACCATAAGACTCTCCAAAGGAAAGCTGACTAGGAGTTCTGCATTTGGATGACTAACATTTCTGCATTTCCTCTTCCCAATGATGAAGATGGGCAGATGGTGACTTTGAGACATAAACAGTACCAAGAGAGGAAAACTGAAAGGCTTCCACCTGTGGGCCTCCTGGCCTGGACAGCGGGAAGGACCCATCTGGCTGGCTCAAGGTTGCTCTGAGTCAGTCTGTGAGTTACATAACCACAGACAATATCTTGCTAGATCCACCACATCAGTGCTTGGACTCCCAAGCCTGCTGGCTGCTCCTGCTGGGCCCATCTGGTCAATGTCAGGTTCCTTATCTTTTCTCCTCACTCTTCACCCTCTCCTCATCTGACCTGCCCCACAGCTTCAGGAACCCATGAATTCTCTCCCCAAACCTCCAAGCTGTCCCATACCCATTCTCCAGAACACTGTCCACTTCCTCAAAGCGTCTCCGCTAGGTCTACCAGTGCCTGAAACTAGCAAATGCTTAGAAAACCTATCTTCTTCATGTCTCTCCTCCTACCACCACCCCCCAGGCAGTACTATGACCTTCCACTGGTTGCCTGGGTCAGAGAATTGAGACGCTTTCCCAACTTGCACATCTATTCCAGTTTGGATTTGAAGTGTCCCCCAAAAACTCATGTGGTAAAAGTTCAGGGGCCAGTTGATAAGATTTTTGGGGAAATGACTGGATCTTGGGGTCTCTAACTTTATTAAATAGATTAACCCACTGAAGAGTTCCTAACTGGATGGCATCACTGGAAGGTGACACCAACAGGAGGTGGGGTCTGGCTATCTACCTTCTGTCTCGCCTTCTCTCTGGCTCTTCCCCATCCCTCTGTTCCCTGACCCCATGAGGGGGCAGCCTATCTCAGCCACGCCCTTGAGCCCTGATGTTTATGCCTTACCACAGCCCTAAAAGCAATGAAGCCAACAGACCATGGACCAAAACCACTGAAACTGGGAGCCAAAACAAACATTTTCTCATTTTTTTCCTCAGGTATTTCTGTGCCAGACAAAGGTGATTAATGCAATATCCAATGGCCTTGATCCAACTCTTGGACCCCCTACCTTCTCCCCACTCTCCACTCCACCCCATTAACACATGCTCTAGTTTGGGTCTTACATGTCCCCCAAAAGCCCATGTATTAAAGGCTTGGTTTCCAACTTACAGCTGTACTGAGAGGTGGTGGAATCTTTAAAAGGTGGGGCCCAGTAGGAAGAAGTTAGGTTATCACAGATACCCCCTAGAAGGGGATACTGGCACTCCAGCCCCTTCCTTTCCCTTTCATTCATCCTGGTTGCTGTGACATACTACCTAACCACTGGCCCAAAAGCAGTGGGGCCAACTGACCATAAACTGAAACGTCCAAAACAGATCGGCTAAAATAAACTCTTCCTCTTTTACAACTCATTGTCTCAGGTATTTTGATTAAGTTATATAAAACTAACAGAAAAGACACAATTACCCTAGCCTTGGAACTTGCTGCCTCGAGCCAACCTCCACCCAGCAACCAGACAGCTTTCTGAACTGAATACTAACCTTTTCTTTCTCTGACATAAAACCTTCAGTAGATTCCCTGGCTCTAAAATAAAGAAGATTTTTTTTTTTTTTTGAGATAGAGTCTCACTCTACAGTCCAGGATGGTTCTAAGCTTACTATGTAGGCCAGACTGGCCTTGAACTTACAGGAATCCCCTTCCCTCAGGTTCCCAGAGTACTAGGATTACAGGCATGCGCCACCATGCTCAGTTTACATGGTGCTGGGGAATCCAGGTATTTACCAATTGCTAGGCAAGTGCTTTAACTGCTGAGCTATTCCTCCAGCCCAAGATGAAAGACTTTTACAAGGCTAAGAAAGCCCTGACCACCCACCTCTCCAGCCTCTCTCTGCCCACGCCCTTGCCCTAGATCACCCACCTCCCCATCCCACCACACTTACACCTCCTTCTGCTTGCCTGACTCTACCCCAGCCCCACAAATGCCCTCCTTTTGCCTAGCTGACTCCTCAGCTTCCAGGTCTCTCTCAACCATCCTCATTTCCCATGGACACCAATATCACCTCCAGTGGCCCCCGTCAGGACAGGTCCTCATCGTGTTACTTCTGCCTATCTGGACCCCACAAGGATCAGGTCTACTCAGCCACTGTATGTCTGCTGCCCTTAGCATAGCTCCCAGCAAAGAGGAAGCCTTTGGCTGCTGAATAAAGTCATGTGGTCCCAGATTCCTCTGAGGCCTACTGGGGTAGAAGCCAGTCTTGTTCTGCGTCCTAGAGTTCTGTGACATCTTCCAAGTCCACCAGAGACGGAGCAACTCCTGGAAAGTCTGATTCAAATCTGACCCCTTCACAGCCATGCTCCAATGAAATTTTTAAAATTTCATTTTCTCAGATAAATCTGAGAAAAGAGGGCACATCTTGAGAGCATCAAGCCTAGCAAAATGAATCAGGCACAGAAAGTTAAATATCATGTGATTTCTCTACTATGAGAAAACCAAAATATAAACATAAAAAGAGCAAAGTACAAGAGAGATGGGAGAAATTAGAAAGACTTTGTGGAGAAGGACAGGGGTATGATAGAAGGTGAGCAGGTGGGGGTGGGGAATGAAAGTAAGAATAATCGAGACGTGATATGTAAATACAACCATTTCTGAAGCAGACTATTACTATTATGTATTGCAAAAACATATTAATAAAAGAAAAATTTAAAAAGGTGTACCAAGTTTCTCAAGCTGGTTATTACCATTTATCACAAATACATACTAATAAAAGAATAAAAATATGTTCTCTGCTTCTCTTTGTTTCTTTTTTCCATTCAGGAATAAAAATAAAATCTTGTTTAGCCTGGTGGCAGACACCTGCAATCCTACGCAAAGCTGAGGAAAGAGGATCTTGAGTTTGAGCCTAGCCTGGCCAACATATTGACTTAGTGAGACTCTTATCTCAAAAAATAAAAATAAACCCAAAGGCCTGGAGGTGTAGCTCAGTATCAAGGCCTAGATTCACTCTCTAGTTATCCCTGAAAAAAGAAAGAATTCTTTCGTAGTAATATGATACTTAATATCTCATTTATTTCTTATGAGGCTGGCTCTTAGAATAAACATTTATTCATTTATTGTGGTTTAGATCTGAAATATATCCCATATGTCTCATGTACTTGGATGTTATGGATTATCTATGGAACCATGTGCTGTTAGGAGATTGAGGCTTGCTGTGGAGGGGCAGATTGCAGGTACGTGGATTGCGTTACAGGTGTGTGGTAGGGCTTAAACCTGGAAGGGGCAGAACACGGAGGCTAGATCCAAAAGGGGTGGATCACTGGAATGGGACCTAGAAGGATAAATTCAACCCTCCCCTCAGACTGGACTAGACTGGACTGGACTGGGCTTCCTGTTTGCAATGCTGGAAGGAGCAGCCTCTACCTCGGCCTCTATCATGTGCTTCCATGAGGACGGAGACCTCAAACTGAGCTAAAATAAATCTTTCCTCTCCTAATTTGTACATGTTGGGTATGCAGTCACAGCAATGAAGAAGTAACTAAGACAATACTTAAAGTGAAATAGCAGTGCTATGTAGGACACAGAAAGGGGGAGTTCTAGGAATCGGACGGGTCTGCAAAGTGATATGAGCATCAGTAGTCATTCTTCCTTCAAAGCCCCAGAGATGCATGAGAACAAGATCAAGGTCCATTAGGAACAAGCTGCTTTCTGTTAACCACTGCAAATTTTCCTAACGGTGCATTAGAGCGGGCAGCAGAGGGCTGCTACCTAGAGGATTAGGGGCTGAGGTGTAGCTCCGCAATTTGAATACTAGCCTAGTGAGCCCTGGGTGCAATTCCCCAGTACCACATAAACAGGGCATGGTGCTGCACACCTATAATCTAAGACTTGGGAAGCTAAGGCCAGTGAACTGCCATGAGTTCGAGGCTAGCCTAGACTATATAGTAAGCTCAGAATGAGCCAGGACTACAGAAGGAGACCTTGTCTCAGAAAACAAAAAAACCACAACCCCCCCCCCAAAAAAAAGTTAAGTGATTCACTTCCTTTACTCTTCTAATGACCTATTCATAACCCCGAGCAGGTAAATTTATCTCTGTAATTTTATCTGTACCATAACAATAACTATTTTATTATAATCTGAATATGGGATGCTCCCTTCATGTACTGGATGCGGTAGGGAATCTATGAAACCCTGCTAAGAAGGGGGAACACTGGGGCTTGACCCAGAGGGGGTACACTAGCTCTGCCCCTCCTTTTTCACTTGGCTTCTAGTCTGCCAGGCAGTGACAGCTTACCTCCGACCAGGCCTCTGCCGTCTTCTACCATGCCAGCTGCCCATGAGTGGCCTGAGACATTCTGCAACTGTGAGCTAAAATCTTTTTCTCCCTTAAATTGTGGATGTTGGGCATCTCGCCCCAGCAATGAAAAGTAACCAAGACACACTTAAGGACTGAGTCTTGGTTTTCAAGCAAATTCTTGAATATTATTTAATGAAAGCTATGAAAGAATACTGTGATGCCAGGCCTAGAATTTCCAATTTAAACAGAGATTACATAACATATCCAGGTTACCCAGCCACTCACACACAGAATGGAGACTGCCAGTTGGGTGGTCAGAACTCCCTCAAGGGCAGAATTTTTTCTGCTTAGTTACTTTGTCGTTGCTGTGACTCAATACCCAACATCCACAACCTAGGGAGGAAAGATTTTTCGTAGCTTATGGTTTCAGAATGTCAGTCCATTCACAGGAGGGTGGCTGGAAAATGGTAGAGGCACATGGCAGGGCTGGACTAAGGGCAGGGCCAAAGCCAGAGCTCCAGCAGCAGAGATCCTCACAACACAATAAACAGAGAGAGACACCGGGAGGAAGGGTGGAACCAGGCATGGCCCTCCAGGTCAGGCCCCAAGCACCCACCCCCTTCCTGCCAGGCCCCACATCCCAACCCTGCAAAGTGTCCATAGGAACATAAGGCTTTGGGGGGACATTCCAGATCCAAACCACCACAGCTACTGAACACTATTCCTCACTGATTTAAAAAAAAAAATTTTTTTTAAGGACAGGAGGAATGGCTCAGCAGTTAAAGCACTTGCCTAGCAAGCAATAAGTCAAGCGCCAAGTACCCAAGTTCCATTCCCCAGCACCACATAAGCTGGGCGTGGTGGCTCACCTGACCCAGCACTCAGAAGGCTAAGACAAAAAAAAAAATCTGAGATCGAAAAATTGTTTTTTTTAAGCCAGGCATGGTGGTATACGCCTATAATCCCAGCACTTGGAAGGGGAGGATTGCTTTGAGTTGATGGTTAGCCTGGGCTACACAAGTTCAGGACCAGCCTGGAATAAAGAGCAAGCCTCTATCTCAAAAAAAAAAAAAATCTATTTTTTCCCATTAAATACAAAGTATGAATCTTAGTCATTTCTTCCTGCTCCTCATTGGGAAAAAACTCTTAAAAAGTTCTGAAATAACTATGAATGCCGTTATGTTTATTGCTTTATGTGTGATATACTTCTGGATATAGGCTTAAGTTCATTTACTGTAGCAATTCACTTATTCCAACGTTGATGTAAGTTTAGCCTAAGAAAAATGATGTAATGATAACCTGAATATCTTTTGAATGAACATAGATTTACTTTGCAGTACTCAGCCAGGGAATTTGAAATCTAACTCCCTTTTTCTTTCTCATATTTTCTAGCCCTTATGAGTTCCACTGTAATAGTTCCTTTCTTATGTGGATTGGTGGATGAGGCTATGTTAAAGAATCTCAACAAAGATATAGAAAGTTACAAAATTAAAAAAAGGAACTTTCAGCAAATCATCCCAATAAAAGGCTCTGCTGGATTCAGAGAAGAGACAAGACATGGCCACTGCAGCCCATTCTAGGGGTGGGAAGCTGAGCTGAAGGGTGATGATTTGAGGGGCTGGAGGAATGGCTCAGCAGTTAAAGAGCTTACCTGGTCTGGAGGGATGAATTGTCGGCATGCAGACTGGATTACAGGTATTTGGTGGAGGCTTATCACACCTTCCACTCCTGGAATGGGACTTGGAAGTATATATATGCTGCCACAAGCACTAGGTCAAGCTCTAAGTACCCAAGTTCAAGTCCCCAGCACCACATAAGCCAGGCATGGTGGCATACGCCTATAATCTCAGTACTCAGGAGGCTGAGGCAAGATGATTGCCGTGAGTCAAAGGCCAGCCTGGGATCCATAGTGAGTTCAGGACCACCTTGGGAGGCAGAGCAAGACCCTGTCTAAAAAAAAAAAGAGTGGTGATCTGAGTAGTGAAATGAGTCAGACACGGAAGATTAAACAGGTTAAATATCACATGATTTCTCTGATTAGGGTAACTCAGAATACAGGAATCCTATAGCATCAAATAGGTGTGATAGTGAGAGTTAGGGAAATGGGAGGGTGTGGGAAGGCCAAAAATGGGGAGGGGATAGGATCATAATATTGATGTGCATAAAATATTCAAGTTCACTGTAACCATTACATATTGTGCATATATATATTAATAAAATGGGGAAAAAATATAAAAATTTGTTTCTGCTTGTTGAACAAAAGCAGTTTCTTGGCCTGGAGGAACAGCACAGTGACCAGAGTGCTTACCTAGCTAGCACAAGGCCCTGGGTTTGATTCCCTAGTACCACAAGTACCTGGGGTGGTGATGAACCCCTGTAAGCCCAGAACTTGGGAGGCTGAGGTAGGAGGACTATTGTGCATTTGAGGCCAGCCTGCTCTACACAGTGAGATCATTCAGGACCGGCCTGTCTCAAAAAAAAAAAAAAATGTCTCAGACATGTCACTCTATCCATAGCCCTGCACAGAAGCAACCAAGTAACGCAACCAAGCAAGAGGACTGAGGTGGGGAAGCAATGCACTGCTGCTATGGTGAGCTCCTGGCTCATGGCTCATGGCTGGGACTGAAAGATACAGCTGCTGGGTTTTCAAAGACAGCTACAAAACTGGCCTGACCACAGCGCGGAAGAAGACAGACTTCATTAGCTGCCAGACATCTGTGTCTCAGAGGTGCTGTTGCCAAAAAGGCAGCAGGGAAACCTCTCAGTGTGTATTTAATATGCCCTTGTCAGGGCCTCAGTCAGACTCCTGTACTCTCACCCCTGATGGGTAACTCAGGATGATACTTGGGCTCTAAAACACATCCTGGTAAACTTTTTCCAGTTTAAACTACTAATTACCTCATTATAAGTGACATCTTGGGAAAGGGGACATAGCCCAGTGGTTGCAGCACTTGCTTAGCAAGGACAAGGCCTTGAGTTCAATTCCCCAGCACCACTACTGGGTATGGCAGCACATACCTGTAATCCCAGTACTGAGAGGCTGAGACAGGCAGGACTGCTGTGAGTTCCAGCCAGCATGGGCTCCACAGTGAGTTCAGGACCAGCCTAGACTATAGAGCAAGACCCTATCTCAAAAAAAAAAAAAAAAAAACTTAAGTAGGGAAAAGACCCTTTAGGTTTGAGCAAAGCTGAACTAGATGAAAACTTAAATAATTTTTGTTTTGTTTTGTTCTCCCGTGCCAGAGATCATACCCTGGGCCTCACACATGCTAGGCACTCTATCAATGGGCTATATCCCAACAACAAAAACCTTTAAAAATAAATCAACCAATGTGATCATGGTGGTACACACCCTTAGTAATCCCAGCACTCAGGATGCTGAGGCAGAAGAACTGTAGGAGACCAGCCTGGGTGCCTTGGTGACTTAGTAAAAGCTGTCTCAAAATAAAACTTAAAAAATAAAAAGGGAGCTAGACAAACAGCTCAGTGGGTAAAGTGCTTGCCTAGCAAGCTCAAGGCACTGAGTTCCACTCCTCAGCACCACACAAAGGTGGGCAAGGTGGCACACACCTGTAATACCAACACTCGGGTAGCTGAGGCAGGAGGACCACAGTGAATTCAAGGCCAGCCTGGGCTCCATAGTGAGTTCAGGAGCAGCGTGAATTACAGGAGCAAGACCCTGTCTCAAAAATAAATAAATAAATAAATAAATAAATAAATAAATAAATAAATGGGCTAGGGATGTAACTCAGTTTGAAGGCTAAGGTTTCAATCCCTAGCACCACCAAAAAAATTAATTAAATTAAAAAATAAAGGCAAACAAAATTAGTGAATTTCTAGCTTGAGTTTCCATGAATACACACAAACAGGATAAAATCAGAAAAAGGAATACAATTATAGATACACCATTAGATAGATGATAGGCAGGCAGGCAGAGTCTCACTAAATTGTTAAATTGCCCAAGCTGGGCTTGAACTTGCAATCCTCCTGCCTCAACCTCCCAGAGTGCTGGATTACAGTGTGCCTGCCACTAAGACTGGAACACACAAAATATATTTTTTAAATTATATACTGTGGTTTGGATCTGGAATGTCCCCCAAAGTCTCACTTATTTGGGTGTTATGGATTGTCTATGGAACCACGTGCTACTGGGAGATTGGGGGCCGGTCTGGAGGGGTGGATTGTAGGCATGTAGACTGGATTACAGGCATTTGGTGGAGGCTTATCACACCTTCCATACCTGGATCCAGGAGGGGCCAATCACTGGAATGGGACTTGGAAATATCTACCATGTACTTCCACAGCTGCTGGCCACCTCTGAATGGACTGTGACCTTCTGAAACTGTGTGCTAAAATAAACCTCTCCACCCCTAAATTTGTGGCTGTCTGGTATTAAATCACAGCAACAAAAAAGTAACTAAGACATTATTCAAAAAATCAAAGGGGCTGGAGGAACAGCACAGTGGTTACAGCTAGGTCTGAGTTCAACTCCTCAGCATCACATGAACTGGATATGGGTATACATGCCTGTAATCCCAATAGTTGGGAGGCTGAAGCAGGAGGACTGCCTCTAGTTCAGCCAGGGCTACAGAGTGAATTCAGGACCAGCCTGGACTATAGAGCAAGAACCTATCTCAAAAAAAGTAGGAACTAGAGAAATAGCTCAGTGGTGAAAGTGCTTGCCTACTAAGCTCAAGGCCTTGGGTTGATTCCCCAGCACCACAAAAGCCAGATGTGGTGGCGCACACCCATAAACTCATAATCCTAGCACTCAGGAGGCCTCAGGCTGAGGCAGGAGGATTGCCTTGCGTTTGAGGACGGACTGGACAGCAAAGCAAGACACTGCCTCAAAATATAAAAGTATACAAATTTAAATAAAGAGCAATAAATTTGAAATTTTTAAATTGTAAGGCCTATTTTATAAGGAAATGTAATTTACCAAAATTGACTCAAGGAAAAGTATAAAGTCTGAATAAATAAATAATAAATAAGTTTAATTTTCAGTTTATTACTTTTTTAATGAGTAAGTTTAAAAGGCCATCAAACGTTTATTCTCTCCTCTAAAAGAGCAAACACTAAAATAGTCTCATGTAATGTGGTATATTCTGGAACATATAAAAATATGGGAAACTTCCCAATTCATTTAATGAGAAACACTGATACAGAAGACCTGAAAAAGATTTAAATTTGTTCATTCCAAATAGTTATCGAGTGCCTGCTGTGTGTCAACACTGTTCTAGGTGCCGGGGATACAGCAGTTGACCAAAACAAAGTCTACGCTGTCATGGACGCTTGCATTTAGTGAGGGGGAAAAACACACACACAAATGAAGACGTATTCACAAGATGTTAGAGAGTAACTAGTAACCAATCCAGATGGCAAGGATCTAAGTTTAGCCAGGACTACAGAGCTAGACCCTGTCCGGAAAAAAAAAAAATTCCATACGAGGTTGAGGCGGGGAATCCTAAGTCTGAGCCCTACCTGGGCAACATCATATCTTAACAAGACCCTGTCTCAAAATCAAAAGTAAAAAGTAGGCTGGGGATGTAGTTCAGTGTGAAGGGCCTGGTTATCACCAAAACTAACCAGCCAACCAAAACAAAACAAAAAAGCAGAATAATAAAGAATATGTGTCCATTAATTATCTATTGCAATATAAAGAAGTTACTTTAAAATTCAGCAATTTGAAACATTTATTCTCTCAGAGATTCTGAGGATCAGGAATCCAGGTCTTAGGGTCCTCAGGAGGCCAGGATCAAGTCCCCACACTGTCTACAGCTCTCTGAAGACTGAAGAATCCACCTGCAGTCTCACTGGTTGTTGGGTGCCTGTCTTCCTCACTGACTGCAGGCTGGATGCCCGAGGGCTGCAAGCAGGGCAACTACTCCCTGGAGCAAGCCACCAGGGAGGTACACAGGGACACCAAGAAGGAGGCTAAGTCTTTACTCTGCTTTAGAAGTGGCTTTGAGCCACCTGGTGGGAGGAGCTATGCCAGCCCACAAGTTCTGGAGACAAGAGCAGGGGGTGGTCTGGGGGGCTGCAGGCCCAGGATAAGATCAAGAGCTGCCAGAGCCAGCAAGAGGCAACAGGAAAGAAAGCTGCAACAATCAAGACCATCTTTATTATCTGACTGTCTTTTTAAAAAGTTTACAATGATCTCTATTTTTACAACAAAAAAGTTTAAAAATCATTTATTAAGGTAAAACAGAGACTGCTGCCCCATCTGGCTGTAGCTGGGCATCACTGCGAGGTCCCACCTTATGCTTGACCCCTGTCACGACAAGAATCATTTCCTGAGAACCTGCATGTGCCAGACACCACTATTCATTCAAAATATTAAATGTCAGTGTCCGAAGCAGACATAAGTGTCCCTATAATACAGATGAAGAAACTGAGGCACAGAGAGATTAAGTCACTTGAAATGCATACAATGGAGTCTAGTTTGTTTTTTTTTCTTTGAGACATGGTCTTGTTCTGTAGCCCAGGTTGTAGTGGTCTTGAACTCACTATGTAGCCCAGGCTCGCCTCGAACTCACAGTAATCCTCCTGCCTCAGCTTCCCCAGTACTGGGATCACAGGCATATGCCACCATGCTTATGTGGTGCTGGGGAATCCAATTCAGGGCCTGTTCTTGCTAGGTAAGTGCTCTAACCTACGGCTATTTCTATTTCTCCAGCCCTCATCCTACTTTTTTTCTTTTTTTACATTTTTTAAAAGGCATATAGTGGTAAGGCCAGGATTCAGACTGAGGGCATAGCTTCTAGCATGTACAAGGCCCTGGGTTCAGTTCTCAGCGGCACATAAAAATTTGCTGGGTGGTGGCACATGTGTGTAATCCCAGCACTCAGGAGGCTGAGGCAGGAGAATTCTAAATACAAGGCCAACCTGGACAATTCAGCAAATTTTGTCTCAAAATAAAAAAAAGGGTTGGAGATGTAGCTCAGTGTTAAAGAGTATTCCTCAGTTCAATCCTTTCTAATGCAAATAAAAAATGCATTCTACCCATCTCTCCAATATTTTCCAAAGATTATTTATTATCCAGATATGATAGCAAAAGCCAGTAATCCTAGCTTACAGGACTGCAAATTTGAATACAGCCTAGGTATCTTAGTGCGTAACCTAAGTAACTTATCTCAAAATGACTTTTTTTTTTTTTTTTTTTTGAGACACTGCCTTACTCTATAGCCCAGGGTAGTCCTAAACTCACTATGGAGTCCAAGCTAGCCTTGGACTTGGCAATCCTCTTGCTTCAGCCTCCTGAGTGCTGGGATTATAGGCATGCATCACCACACCCAGCTTTATGTGGTGCTGGGGAACTGAACCCAGGGCCTTAAAC
>PVKB01004672.1:79906-117419 GCA_004027205.1 Ctenodactylus gundi
TTAAAAAAAAAAAAGGGGGGGGGGGCTGAAAGGAGCTGAAGGAATAACAGCAATTAGAGTATTTTGCCTAGGAAGCACAAGGCCCTGAGTTTGATTACTCAGCACCATGGTGCCACACACCTGTAATCCCAGCACTCCTGAGGCTGAAGCATGAGGCCCAGCCTGAACTATACCATAAGACCCTGTCTCAAAAAAAAAGGAGGGGAGCAGTTAAAAATGTACCTGTGTATGAACACCCAGTACAAAAAAAAAAAATCTGTAGAGTTCCTCTATCCCTGCTTTCCCCACAGGGAAATGAGCGGCGTATCAGGGGCCTCTTCTCCTCACTGGCACAACAGTCCGAGGGAGTCCGGAGGTCAGGTACCGAGCTCTGGTCAAATCCCAAGTACAACGCAGGTGGCATCATACATGCCCCGCTCAGCTGATGCCGAGACAGATACTCTGTTTTTTCATCCATCTTACTAGCCCTTCACCAAATAAAACCCTCAAGAAATTGGCAGAAATCAACTTAGACTTCTTCAGAAGGTGGCTTCAATACTTGTAAGGCTGGAGATTATGATCAATTGATCTGAAATTCAAATCCAAATAAGAAAAAGCATGGCTTTGCTTTAAGTAAAACTGTAATGAGAACTAAACCCAAACCTAGGGGCTGGAGGAACAGCACAGCAGTTAAAGCACTTGCCTCACAAGCACAACGCCCTGAGTTCAATTTTCCAGCACCACATAAAGCCTGTAATCCCAGCACTCGGGAGACTGAGGCAGGAGGATTGCTCTGAGTCCAAGGCTAGCTTGGGCAACATAATGAGTTCAGGACCAGCCTGAGCTACAGAACAATACCCTGGGCTCCAAAACAAACAAACAAACAAAAACCTAAGCAATGTCCTAAGCAATTTATAGCTTGAGTCATTTAATCTTCATAACAATCCCATAAATTACTATTATTAACCTCATCTGACATTGAAGAAACTGAGGCCCAAGAGTCTCAGATGATTCTTTAAGGTTATACAGTGTGTTGTAAAATAAAATTAATTAGCTTATTTATTTTTTGGGGGGAGGAAAGGTTTACTGTAGCTTACAGTTTCAGAAGGTCTCAGTCCTTCATGAGTGGGCGGCTAGAAAATGGTGGAATCACATGGTGGGGCCGCAGCTAGAGCCAGAGCTGCCAGAGAGACAGTAATCCTCACAGGATGGTGTAACAGAGAGAGACTGGGAGGAAGCTATTTTTTCTTTTTCTTTTTTCTTTCTTTCTTTCTTTCTTTCTTTCTTTCTTTCTTTCTTTCTTTCTTTGACACAGGGTCTTGTTCTGTAGCCCAGGCTGGTCTTGAACTCACTATGTAGTCCAGGCTAGCCTTGTATTTTACAGCAAACCTCCTGCCTCAGCCTCCCAAACATTGGAATTACAGGTTTGCACCACTACACCCAGTATAACAATTTAGTAGTTAAATTTCAATAGTTTAACAAATGCCAGTGAGGCAGTTAGGTAGCCATGATCAGGAAAGGGGAGGAGACTGAAGGCAATCAGGAAACATGAGAAACACAGTATGTTTCCCATCCACTGGGCAGTTAGACAGCTATGAGCAAGAAAGGTCTGAGGAGCAGGAAACTGAATGCAGCCAGGAAATACAAGAAACAATGAATATTCTCCACCTTTGTGAGTTTGAGTTATTAAGAATTCAAGTATATAGTAGGCTAAAGAATTACAGGAACACGCAAGTACGGGTTAACACAAGGCTAAAAGGCCCATGCAGCACTGTTCATATAAATCCCCAAGACATCATGTGCCTCATACACATCAACTGGATCCAATGCAGCCAATCTGAAAGATACTGTTTGAAAAGACAGCATATCCAAAATATGGATTAAAAATCACTGGGAAGTTCCTGGGCAGCATACCTCCTGGGGCAACCCACCTGGGACCACCCTCCCAGGTACCAGATGTTCTTTTACATCTTGCTTCCTTTGCTAGTGGTCTACTTTTCTGACATCATGAGACTTGAACCTGGTGCAAATAATAGGTCTACTAACAGTTCCGGTGAGTGCTTTGTGTTTGTTACCTTGCTTAACATTCACAGTAACATCAACAGCACAATGAGTAAAGCAAGCACTTGCCTAGCAAGTATGAGTCCCTGACTTGATTCCCCAGAGCTACATAAAGCCAGGTGTGGTGGCACATGACCACAATCCTAGCACTCAGGAGGCTGAGGCAGGAGGATTGCTGAGTCCAAGGATAGCCTGGGCTACACAATGAGTTCAGCCCCAGCCTGGGTTACAGAGCAAGACCTTGTCTCAAAAAAAAAAGCACTATATATGTTAGACACTATACTAATAGTTTACACTCCTTATCTCTAGTGCTTATAAAAAAGCATGCCAACTAAACACAGGTACCTTCATCTTACAAACAACTGACAAAGTTACACAATAGGTAATACCTGCCTGATTCCAAAGTCCATGTATATATGTAACTTCAAGATATTTAGGAATCAAATACTATTTACTTGTGTTAGAAAACTACCGCAGGGAGGCTGGGGACAGTGTAGTGGTTAAAGCAACTTGCCTAGCTTGTGCAAGGACAGGCAGTTCCTCCACCGACCCCCAGCACAATATAAAAATTAGCCAGGTGTGATGGCACATGCCTGAAACCCCAGCACTCTGCAGGATGAGGCAGGAGGACTGCTATGAGTTCAAGGCCAGCATGAACTATAGAGAGTCATCTTATCTCAAAATAAATAAATAATAATAGAATAAATTAAAATTTGGATTATTTCTGGTTTTGGATAAGGGATATTCAATTTGTACTAAAAAACTGAGGTCTAAAATTAACTTTTTAATTGATAAACTGGGAATGAAGACTAACAAGACTACTCAATAAATCTGTAAACTTTAAATAACGTATTTAAAAAGACATAAAAACAATTCTTACAAGAAAAAAGTTTTTGAAAGTATTAAAAAAGAGAAAAGGTAGAAGGTTAAAGACATAGACAAACTGGGACTGGAGGAATAGTGAGTTGGTTAGAGTGAGCACCTGCCTAGCAAGCGCAAGGCCCTGAGTTTGATCCACAGCACCATATTAACTGGGTGTGGTGGTACATGCCTGTAATCCCTGCCCTTAGGAGGCTGAGGAAAGAGGACTGCTATGAGTTTGAGGCCAGCTTCGGCTACATAATGAGTTCAGGGCCAGCCTGGACTGCCAGTGAAACCCTGACTTAAAAAGAAAAAGAAAAAAACTAAGAGAGAGAGAGAGAGAGAGAGAGAGAGAGGAGATAAACTGGCCAGGTCTAGCGGCACATGCCTATAGTCTCAGCTACTAAGCTAGTTAAGTATAGACGCAGGATGACTATGTGAGCCAAGGAGTTCAAGGCAAGCCTGGGTAACACAGCAAAACTCCAACTCAAAATAGAAAAAGAAATCAAGAAATCAGTAAATCCAATTTGAGCTCATACTGTCTACTGAAACTTTCTCTTTAATATTATGTATGTTTAAAAGAAAAAAATTTAGGGCTCAGTGGCAGAGTGTGTGCCTAATGTGCACAAGACTAGGGATGGATCCCCATCCCTGGGGAAGAGGAAGAAAAAATTAGATAATATAATTTTTCAAATAGGCAAAGTACCTGAATAGACAAGATACATAAGTGATCAAAGAGCACACAAAAAAGATTTAATATCATTAATCATCAGAGAAATGCAAATTAAAACCATAATAACACTCCACATCCAGTAGGATGCCCATAATAATAATAAAAAAAAGATAAGCCAGATAAGCCAGTTGTAGTAACAAACCTGTAGTCCCAGCTGCTCCAAAGGCTAAGGTGGGGGCCAGGGTCACAGCTCAGTGATTAGAGTGCTGTCCAGTAAGTGCAAACTGGGAGTTCAATCCCCAGCAACACATAACCACTGAGTGTGGTTTCACATGCCTGTAATTACAGAGCTTGGGAGGATGAACTTGCCAGGAGTTCAGCACCATCCTAAAAATACAGAGGGAGACCCTGCCTCCAGAAAAATAAAAAGACAAAATAAAGGGGCTGGAGGAATAGCTCAGTGGTTTAAGCCAAACACTACAGTATCACACACACAAAAAAGGCAGTAAGTATGTTTCCAAAGTATGTTTCCAAACATACTTACTCTGTGCTCCATCTACAGTATCACACACACTAAAAAAGGCATTAAGCATGTTTTATGTTTCAGCATATATTTATGCATGCTGACCAAAGGATTTGGGGGGTTTCACTTTGTTTTTACCGTGCTGGGCAACAACTTAGGGGCACATGATTGCGAGGCAAGCTGTACCACAGAGCTACACCTCCAGCCCTCAAAGGTTTCTAACTTTTAAAAAACTATAAGTAGTAGTATGCTCATTGAGATCCTCATTCAACCCAGTATCCCCCACAATAAGAAAAATAAGTAAGAACAAATAAAGATTGCTTCAGGAGAGCATGTTCACACCTGTAGTCCTAGCACTCAGAAGGCTGGGCGCACTCAGTGGTTACAGTTCAATTCCTGGGTTGAATTCCCCACCACATAAAAACTAGTAGGGTGTGGTGGCACACAGCTGTGATTTCATCACTCAGGAGGCTGAAGCAGAAGGACTGCCATTAGTTCAAGTTCAGCCTGGACAACAGAGTAAGGCCCTTTCTCAAACAAAGAAAAAAAAGAAGGCATGGCTGGAGGAATGGCACAGCGGTCAAAGCACTTGCCTTGTAAGCCCAAGGCCATGAGTTGATTCCGCGGCACCACATAAAGCTGGGTGTGGTGGCACATGCAGAGACCATGGCAGGAGGATTGCTCTGAATCCAAAGCCAGCCTGGGCTCCATCATGAGTTCAGGACCAGCCCAGGCTACAGAGCGAGTGATTTAATTATAAATTTGTCTGTGTGTTCTTCAACTTGATTCTTTCATTTTCCAGTCATTTGTACTTCCTCCAAGAACTTTACACACACTACTTTCTCTGCCAAAACTGTGGTTCCCCTAGTATAGAGGTAGTCTATCTCTTCTCCTGTCTCAGTTACTCACTCATTGTTGTGACAGAATACACAACGTCCACAATTTAAGGAAGGATTATTTAGCTCACAGTTTCAGCAATGGTGCAGGTCCACCGCTGAGGCCAGAGTGCTGCTCACCCCATGAAGATAGAAGCCAGGTGAAGCAGAAGCCAAGCAGGTTTCTGAAGACTCTGGCAAGACTTGAGTTTCACCAAGAAGAAGCTGTAACAATGTTTCTTCTTTACCTAGCTCAAATGAAATCTCCCCTGTCCTTTCCCGATTCCAACAAGTTCACCCACTCCCTTCAGACCAAACCCTAGGCATCCACCCCTTCCAGCCAGGCCCTATTTCCCAATAACACACAGTTCCACTTACCAACATTATCCAAATACATAAGGCTTTCATGAAACATTCCAGATCTAAGCCACAGCGTATCTAACTCTCCTAAAACTCTTCCTTTTTTTGAGACAGTGTCTTGCTCTGTAGCCCAGGCTGGTACTGAACTCTCTGGTAGCCCAGGATGGCCTTGGAATCAGAACAATCTTCCTGCCTCAGCCTTCCAAGTGCTGGGATTACAGCAAACTCAGGGCCTGTGCTTGCAAGGCAAGTGCTTTTAACAGCTGTGCCATTCCTCCAGCGCCTCTCCTAACCCTTTCACCCACCCTTTTGGCGGATCTCTTCATAATGACGATATTTAATGAATTTACCACATGCCAAGAACAGCTCTCAATGCTGCACTTGCATTCCCTCATTTAGTACTCACAGAACCCCACAAAACATCTGCAATTACTACCCATTTATGGATGAAGAAATTGTGGCACACACCGTTCTGGATTATATCCCAGGCTTCTAATTCAAAGTCCGGGGATTTTTGTTGTCGTTGTTTTTTGTTTTGCTTTTTGAGACAGGGTCTCACTCTGTAGTCCAGGCTGGTCCTCAACCTACTCTGTTGCCCAGGCTGGCCTTGAACATACAGCAATCGTTCTGCCTCAACTAGTGCTGGGATTACGAGTATGTGCCACCAGGCCCAACTGCGACATGGTGCTAGGGGATAGAACAAGGGAGAGAACTACCTAGGGAAGCACTCTAACCACTAAGCTATGCCCCCAGCTCACCAGAGTACTGTCATTTAAGTTATATTTTAGCCATTCATTCAAAATTAAGTGGGTACCATCACTAACTCATACACTAAGAGTGGATAGAAGAACAAGACAAGACCGTACTCTCCCCAAGGAAATTTAGCATCCAAGGCTGGCTCAGTGGTGGTGCTGGCCTAGCACAGATTAGGCCCTGCGTTCTATCCCCAGCATGGGGGGAAAAAGGAAAATTATAATCTAGCTGGGCAAGACCAATACAAATTTAAGTGCAATACACTGAGTACAAACTAAGAGTTTTGGGGAAATCCAGGCAAAACTTCCGGGTAGGGTCTATTTGTCACACCGATATTACAGTGGTATTGTGTTTTACTCAGCTCTGTAACCCCAATAGTTCCTGCAAGCTCCAAACACAAGTTTGTTGAATGAACAGTTTAAGTTGGCCATCTCTCAGTTGTCCCTAGAGCTACTTCCTACTCAATAAAATTCAACTAAGAGGGGGCAGGGTGTGACTCAGTGGTAGGAGCACTTCGGTAGCATCATCAAGCCCCATAGCACTGAGAAAAATAAGGGATAAAGGACCAAAAATCACATTTATTTTGTTCTCTTTCAATCCTACACTTGATCTTAGCCAAAAAGCTGAGAGAAGTGATGTCTCTTTCACATCCTAAATAATGTTTATTCATTCAACAAATCTTTATCAATTACCCACTCACAGCCAGCTACTTACTGCTTCTGGCACCAGAACACATCTGATACAGACCCTGCCCTGGTGAAAGCGACTCCAGTGGATGGGACACGAATAGTACCCCTATCCCTCCCACCCCAAAAGACCATTTCATTCATTCTAATTACTATAAAGGAAATAAACACCTTCATTTATCATGAGAAAATATTATAGTGACTACAGGATAATCATTCTGATTAGAAAAAACAGGCTAAAAGCAAGATAACAAAAAAGGACCAGGCTCTGAAGGTGACAAACTGATACACAGTGGTCAGAAAAACACCTTTGTTATACTCTTCTCTTTTAGAGAAAAAAGCAAAGCTAGAAACTCCACATAAAGTTTGGAGACAGAATCTGTATCACTCACACAAGATGGCAATATTTATTATTTTATTTCTAATACCATATGATATATTTATTAAAAATCAACTGTTGGGCTGGAGTGCCTAGCAAGCACTGTCAAGCGCTAAGAACCCAAGTTCAATTCCCCTGTACCACGTAAGTCCGATGTAGTGGTGCACGCCTGTAACAGCACTAGGGAGGCTGAGACAGGTGGACTGCAGTTGAGTCCAAGGTCAGCCTGGGCTCCACAGTGAGTTCAGGACCAGACTGGGCTACAGAGCAAGAAAAAAGTCAACTGTTACAGTAACAAAACTCTGATCATACATTCACCAATTCTTTTTTTGTATGTAGTGGCAGGGAATGAGGGGAGGTGAGCCAGGTCTTCAGCTGGCCTGGAACTCTCAATTCTCCTAGACCAGCACCAGTGCTTTGACTCTTCTCAGACAATTCCTGCACCATGACACCGGCACACCCACTAATTTCATGTAAAACCGATTTGGTCTTTTTTTTTCCCTTTGTTTACACAGCAGTTTTTTGCTTATTTCAGAAAGGAAGCTGCTCAAAAGGCATTTTTTAACCTTTGCACTCACTTCTAAAAAAGGGCAAAGAAGAAGAACTAAAGAGCCACCCGCATACTCACAGATCTTGGCTGAAGGATGCAAAAACTTGATTTTTGTAACACTTAGGTATTTTATCTTCAAAGTGCAATATTTAAATAGCAACTGAAAGAACATAACATGCAACATTCCATGCTATGCTTGCTTTATAGCCCCTTTTAAAAGGGGGTAGGATGTTGGCAGGAAAGGATAATATAGAATAAAAAGTTAATTTTTAATAAAGTTGTAAGGAAATCAATACCACATTTTTGAAAATTAACACTGATTTTAGCAAGTTACTTAATTGCCTCAAGACTTCATTTCTCTCCAAAGGCTAAAATGAAGATGTTGACATTAGAGGATCTTTAAGGATGTCCCCATCCTTACACACTTTGATTCTTCTCAGAAAACAGACAATTAGGAAGTATCAAACCCTTTACAGCATGGGTAACATGGGTTTTGGAGCATTCTTTTATTTAAATGCTCACATGGGGCTCAATTTTATAACAATTTTCCTCTGCTGTAAGGTTGTAAAAGATCTTGAGTAGGAATTTACCACTTATTATGGAAGAAGGAGGGAGAAGAAACAAGTTATGATGCCAAAAAATAACACTCTACAGCCAAGAGCATTCAACAGCAGAGGCAGCAGAGAAGAGGAAGGGCAGTGGGGAGAGCCCGAACTACAACAGAGAATCACTGAAGAGGAAACTGTAAATTTCCCAATTTCCACCATTTTTATTCTTTTTCCTTACTCATCCTCTTCTACAGAGAACAGCCGACTTCTAATTTTCTCTTGAAAGCAGCAGCAGAGATTGTGCAAGCCTGTAATCCCAGCACTCTGGGAGGCTGAGGCAGGAGGATCTCAAATTCGAGCCCAGCCTCAGCAAATTAGGGAGTCTGTCTCAAAATCAAAAATAAATGCGAGCAGCGAATGTAGCTCGGTTCCAAGGTTTTGGGTTCGATCCCCAGAGCCACAAAAATTTTTTTAAAAAGCAAAACCCACATCAATCCTCATATACGACTGCCGAAATACTGAAGAGGCGCTATTTTTCCACCCGTATCATTAATCTTCTTTGGTACTGGGAACGCCTTCTTCCCAGTATGACACTACCAGCAGCCCTCCTCCCTCTGCTGGGGCCATTTTTAAAAATCGCTCACACCGGGATTTTCATCCCAAAGCATAAACAGCCATTTATTTCCTCACTGCAGCAGCCATCCGGGCCGCCCGAGTCCCACAGGCAGGCAGCGACGCTGCAGACTGCGGCGCTGGGCAGGGCCGCTCCTCCCGCACCCAGAAGCTTCTCCCCAAAGACGGGAGAGAGTTCGCGACCCCAACAAGCACCCCGCCCCGAAGCTAAGCCCCTGGCAGGGGAGGAGGGCCGGGGCGGCCTCAGCCCCGCGGAGCCCGGGGGACACAGGAGCGGCCCAGGGCGCGAGTCGCTCCCAAGGGGTCCCCGCAGCAGTCGGGGACCGCGGCTCAGTGCCCGGGAGGAGTAGGGGGAGGGGGAGACGCGGGCCGGGAGGCGGCTCGTCACGATTCACCGCGGAGGGAGGGGCTGGAGACGGAAAAGGGAGTGGAACCGGGGAATAAAGAAGGAATGGAAATGGGGGACGGTAAGGGAGCGCAGATCTGGGGTGCGGGGCGGGCACAGCGCGGCAGGGGCTGCCGAGGGTGACGGCAGAGGGGCAGGAGGGAGGGAGGGGGAGGCGAGATGAAGGAGTAGGGGTGGGCGGGGGTGAGGATAAAAACGAAAGAGGGATGGAGATAAGGGCTGGCGGAGGAGGACGGACGGGGGGCGGGATGGAGGGATGGCGCGTGAGCGGCGGAGGCCAGGAGGGACGGCGACTCCGGGGGCGCGGGGGAAGCCGGAGCGGGGAGGCGGGCAGCGGCGGGAGCGGGGCCGGCGGGCCGCAGGAGGCCGGGAGGGGCTTCCTTCCAGGGAGGGCGGCGCCAGAGTAACGGGACGCCGCGGGCCGGGAGCCCCGGGCCGGGCGGCCGGCAGCCAGGAGCGGAGGCCCGAACGCGGCCGCCAGGTACCGCGTCCGGCTCCCCCGGGCGGCGCCGACGTCGCCTGCGCGAAGGACCCTGCCTCCACTTACTCTCTCCGACCACAGCTTTGAGACCAATGGGAGCCATGGCGCGGCGCGAGTCCCGGGGATCCCACTGTCTTCACGCGACGCCCGTGGACCCCGCCGTCTCCCGGGCCAGCGCGCTCAGCGGACTGTTCTTGGGACCGGGTGGCGCGCGGACCCGAGCGGGGGCGCGGCGCGAGCCAGAGCGAGGCTGCCCAGCCGCCGGCGCGCGCTTCGGGGGCGGGGCCAGGCTGTAGGCGGGGCCTTGCGCCCGCCGTCAGCGTCACCCGCTCACCTCTACCAATCGCACTGCGGCCCGGGCGCTCGGCTCCGCCCTCCGGGATGCAGCGGAGCGCTAGGCGGCCCCCTGGCTGGTGCGGGAACCGCGCCCTCTCCTCACGCGCTGCGCGCTCTCTGGCAGCCGCGCGTTCTGGGGGTTCAGGGTCCTAAAGTCCCCTCAACCACCTCTGCGCTGTCATAACTGACCACCGGCATCTTCCGAAAAGAACGATTTTCCTTTTTCCGGGATCCTTCCACTTTCCGCTGCCAATTCAAGAAACTCGGGGGCTAGATCTCTTATTAGTGTCACTTCCCTCCACAATATCAATACCGTCTCTGCTCTGTCGGTATCTGTATTCACATATACACCGTTCTTTGAGCTCTTATTATGTGTCAAGCTCCGTGCCAGAGAGCCCTAGAGGTGTGATCACATTAAATCGTCACAATAATTGGGCTTTCTTTCCGGTGCAGGGGATCAATCCAGGGATCCTCTGCCCCTGAGCAATTACATCCCCAACCCTTTTTATTTTTATTTTGAGAAGTCTCGGTAAGTTGTCCAGGCAGGACGAACTTGCAATGATCCTGCCTCAACTTTCCTCAGTGCAAGTATTACAGATGTGCTTGGGCATTGCTTACAATTTCCATTTTCAAGTTAAAAACAAAACAAAACGCTGAGGCTCAGATGCTGGAAAAAGCACCAGACTGCCAGGCTGTGTATCTACCACTCATTAACAAATACTGTTCTTCTATTACTATGTGTAAGCTGCTATTCTGAGCACTGGAGCTACGACTATGGACAAGATTGGCTCGAATCAGGAATCCAGAAGTTCCTACATTCCAAATCTGATAGAAATATACTGTGGGGTCAGTTCTGGACTCGACATCTCCTTCTTTTATCAAAGCGGGCCCTGGGTTTTGGTTTTTTTTGTTTTTTGTTTTTTTGTTTTTACTGAAACGTTTTTTGTTAGGGGCAGTGGGAGATTTCAAAATATGGGACAGCTAGGCCTAGAGGCACAGGCCTGCAATTCCTACATTCTGTAGCCAAAGCCAACAGGATAGCAAATTCGAGCCCAGCCTGAGAAGCTCAGCAGCTTGGCAAGAACCTGTCTCAAAATCAAAAAATTTTTTTAAAAGGAGGGAAGAGGATGTAGCTCAATGGAAAGGCCCTGGGTCTGATCCCCAATTCAAAAAAAAGCCTGGGAATATAGCTCCATGATAGAGTGCTTACCTAGCATGCTCAAGGGTCTCGATTTGGTTCCTGGCACCAAGAAGAAAAAAAAAATTTTTAAAGAATAGGATTTGCCTCTGTCCTCCAATAAAAACAAACCAGTTGATCTGATCAAAAATCAAAAAGAACAAGAGTGCAGTAGTAGTAAATCAATGGATATTCATTAAACATTTGAAACAGCTCTGTAAGCTAGGTCCTTTTCATATTACTGAGAAACATAATTGTATTTTACAAAGGAATTGAGTTTCAGAGAGGATGTTTTTGAGGTATTAATAAGAAATGATGAGATGGTCTCATTCTAGAATCTGAACTCAGAACCATTACTTTATATTGAACAACAAGAAAAGAAGCTGAGGGCTAAGGAGGCATTTTCCAAAATCATGAAATGAATGGCAGCCAAGCCTGGATAAGAGGCCACATGTCCTAGTTTGGCTACCAGCCTCAAAGACAGCCGATTTGGCCATCTTCTCACCTCTATTTCAGTCTACCCCAATAGAGTCTTTATATGACTTCATAGAGAAAAAAAAAGGAAAGGTGTTAATGTGTCATCTTTTTCTGCCTTGGGCTTGCCTTCACTCATAGAATATATTGACAGCCTCTGGGTACATTTGGAGAAGGAGCTGATAGCTGGTACAGGTGAAGGGACTTAGGATACACTGTGACATTGCATGCAACTTCCTCAGCCAGCTGGCATGTGTCAGCAGAGAGTCCACAGAGTCATATAAATTAGAAGCTGGAAAATTCCTGCCCAGCTAAGGAGCAGGAATGGAGAGGGTTCCTCTTAACACTCACCCCGTCACTCGGCCTAGGAGAGTTGTTGAGGGAGGGCGAGGTCCCAGCCATAACCCCTGGCTAAGATAGAGACCATTCCTGTCCCCAAGGATCTGGCATGTGGACTAAAAGATTCAGATGTGAGTCAAAGAGGCATGAATTACCGCTCTGGAAAGTGCTGAAGGACAGGGGACTGTGACAGCTAGTGACACAGCACCTGATTCAGTGCCCAGCTGGGCTGCAGTCAGAGCAGGCTGCCTGAGCTCAGGAACGGGTCGCTGGACAGATGGAAGAGCAGCCTGACAGATGTATTGTGGGTCCCAAGACTGGGCAACAGAAAGGAGTTTGTTCTTCCAGGAGGGCACAGGGGGAGATAGCCTGAGTAGAGCACTGGGAGGAAAAGGCCCGAGGGGAGAGTCTGACCCCTGGGCTCCGGGACATTTTGGTGGCCTAGAATCTGTACCAGCAGCTCTTTATTTCCTGTAGTGGGCAAAAAAAAAAAAAAAGAAAGAAAGAAAGAAAAGAAAAAAAAAAAGAAAAAGAAAGAAACTGGTTCCTAAAGATGTATATCTAAGATATTCACTGGGGAGGGCCAAGTCAGCACACTGGGGATTGAACACAAGGCCTTTGCACTGAGCTACATCTCCAGCTTATTTATTTATTTATTTATCCAAACAGAGTCTCATTAAGTTGCTAAGTTACCCAGGCTGGACTCAAATTTGTGATTCTCCTGCCTCAGCCTCCCAGAACACTGGTTTTACAAACGTGTCACCACACCCCACACAGATGTTATTTTAAATAGTTGGGTGACAGACTGTGAACTCAGGAACTCTTGCTTTAGAGTGTCAGACTGGAATCTGGATATGGAATCCAAGTCCCAGTTCAAGAATTCTTGATATTTCTAAGCCTCGATTTCACTATCTGTAAAAGAGGAACAATAAAACTCTCAGGCCCAGAGGTGCCAGAGAGATGACCAACACAACAAGTGAGCGGGCTAACACCCCTGGTAGCTATCCTCTCTTACCCTTTGCCCTAAATTCCTTATGTGCATTGAGGGAGAGATTAATGCACACCTCACACTTGCAAAGAGCTTTCAGGGAACCTCACTAATTCTCCAGCTCTATCAAGTGGTTGCTATGAATATCAGTTTCTCCTGGGGCACAGTGAGGTCGTCACCTACCCAAGGTCATATAGCTCCAATAGCAGAGAAGTGACTAAACTTGCTTTCTGACTTCCTGATGCTAGAGACGGGGGCGGGCTCCAGGGCCCAGGGTGCAGCCCGAGGGTTCTGACCTAAGAAGAGAATTGATTCTCAGGGCGGCTTGTTGGAAGGGTATCAGCAACCAGAGAAGCCGCGCTCTGGAGTCTGAGCCCAGGTGGGCGTCACTGCCCTCCGTGTTAGCCCAGCTCTCCATCAGGCACCAGGCACGGATGCGGCCGAAGGATGCGCCGGGATCGTGGCCAAAAGCGCAGGTGCGCTCGCAGGTGCGCATGCGCGGCCCAGAGCCTCTGCAGCGCCGGGTGCGGACCTGCTGCAGCTGGGGTGGAAATAGTCCTGTGATGCGCACGCGGTCACGTGGCGGCGGCGGGCGCCGGCCAGGTGGGCAGATGGATGTGGAGAGGAGCGGGGAGGGGCTGGGCGTGAGGGCACCTGGGCAGAGCTCCCGGCCGGGCGGGGGTCGGGGGGACGGAGAATCCGGAAACAGATGGGCAAGAAGAGAAAGAAAAGCAACCCGGTGCAACTGCCTCCCTCTCCGCACACCCTGGCCCGCTGCGTCCGCCATGCGGCCTCTCGCTTCTCCCACCGCCTGGAGCTTGCACCTACCTCCCTTCTGTTTTAAGCATCCTCGTCAGCTGCATTTTTCCATGTTTGCTCCCACCCTTCCTCCTGGCCGCAGGGTCTTTGCCTTTTGCTGGGCTGTTTTAGGAGCAATTTTGAAGGAATCCAACAAGATCAGGTTTATAAGGCACTTTACCCAACGCGAAGAGCCTGGTGAGGATCCAGTGAAGGTTTCCTATTAATATCATTGTTTGAAAATGAAACATCATGAGACTAAATTAAGTTGGAACCAAATATGTATGAGGCCTGTGTATGCTAAATATGTCTGAGCTACATATGAGTTGTGGGGAGCTTTGTCGATGGTAGGCTTTTTTTTTTTTTTTTTTAATTCTTCTAGATTCATTGGCAGAGGACACACATACCTGCAAAGAGTGGCCGGGCTTGGAGCAACTGTGTCTGGGACATCCTTGCCCTCAAGTTCACAGTTGGGATACAATGTCAAAGGCTTTTGTTTTATTTCTGTTTGGGGAGGTACTGGGAACCAAACCCAGGACCCTCCAGTCTGTGTGTGTGTGTGTGTGTGTGTGTGTGTGTGTGTGTGTGTGTGTGAGAGAGAGAGAGAGAGAGAGAGAGAGAGAGAGAGAGAGAGAGAGAGAGAGAGACTGGAGATCAAGCACAGAGCTTCCACACACAGAGCTACAAACCCAGTCCTTTTTTATTTTGATATTTTGACAGAATCTCGGTGGCTAAGTTGCCCAGGCTGGGCTCAAACTTGCCATCTTCTTGTCTCAGTCTTACAGAGTGCTAGGATTATAGGCATTCATCACCATGCCCGGTTCAAAAACTTTTTTTTTTAAAAGCCTAAGTGAGTGACTGGAGGAATAGCACAGTGGTTAGAATGCTTGCGTAGCAAGCACAAGACCCTGAGTTCAATGCCCCAGCACCACGTAAGCCAGGTGTGGTGGTGCAGGCTTGTAATTCCAGTAATCAGGAGGCTGAAGCATGAGAATTGCCATCTGTTCACAGTCAGCCTTGGCTACATAGTGAATTCAGGACCAGCCTGGACTGCAGGGGGAGATCCTGTCTCAAAAGAAAAAGAAAGAAAGACAGAAAGAAAATGCCTAAACCAAGGTCTCAAGCTCTAATGGCTCCAGCAGCCGCACAGATTTGAGTTCCATCATGGATTTGGCCAACTACCGAGAAGATAACCCCACCCAGGGGACAGTCCTCACTCAGAACCAGGCGTTGGTTAACATGCTGTAACCAAGAGTCTAAATCAAGATACTCGATACTCCTGTTGTTTAAATGTTCCATTGAATTTTTTAAAAAATGTTAGTAAAAACCAAGTCCAATAGCACAGGCATTCTGGGCATTTTGGGAGGCTGAGGAAAGAGGGCTGCAAATTCAAGGCCAGCCTGGGCAATTTAGAGATATAGTGAGACCTTGTCTCAAAATCAAAAATAACAATGTGGGATAATGGAGCTGGAGGAATGGCAGAGCACTTAAAGTGCTCGCCTTGCAAACACAAGGTCCTGAGTTCGATTTCCCAGCACCTCAGGACCAGACAGAACTACAGAGCAAGACCCTGTCTTACCAAAAAATAAAAAATAAAAATAAAAAAATAATGACTTCAGGACCAGCCTGGACTATAGAGTGAGACCTTGTCTCAGTATAAATAAATAAATGTCATGAAAGCCATCGGTTGGATCCCCAGTTAATAAATAAATATTAATTAGGAGCAAGGGTGGGAAGAGAAAAGGGTCGCAATTTTTTTTTTTTTTTTTTTTGAGACAGGGTCTTGCTCTGCAGCCCAACCTAATACTGAACTCACTATGGAGTCCAGACCAGCTTTGGACTTGTGGCAACCCTCCTGCCTCAGCCTCCTGAGTACTGGAATTACAGGCATGCACCATCATGCCCGGTTTTATGTGGTGCTGGGGAATTGAACTCTGGGCCATGTACTTACTAGGCAAGTGCTTTACCCACTGTGCCATTCCTCCAGCCTTAGGAATGTGAATTTTAAATTTTTAAAAAATTTTTGCAGACCTTTAAGAGAGAAAAAAAGTAGTTAAGGGTGTAGCTCAGTGACAAAGCAGGAGTCAGATTCCATCCTCATAGGACAGAAAGAAGGAGGAGGAATGGCTATCAGTAATCTACTCTGAGTAAAAGAAAAAGCACTTCTGAGGGCCAGTTCATCCCCTGGCATGATAGCTTGGAATACTTCTTCCCAACGGAAGAGGTTGGACCCCTGCCCCCAGGTCAACAATAAGGAGCCTCATGGGTGCCTACCCCGCTCAGCGCCTCCTGCTCCAATAGGCTTCATTTTGCCTGGATTGTGTAGGACCCATGGTCCTGGCTCCAGGGACAAGCCCACAAGCAAGGAGCAGCCACCAAAAATGGGACATTCCAGAAGTCTTGGGAGCTGGGATGTAGCTTGGTAATAGAGCATTAGTCTAGCGTGCTCAAGGCCCTAGGTTCAATCCCTAGTGCCGCACAATAAACAAACTCAGTGAGTTCTGCCAGGGAAGCTTAAAGTTAGTTTTATCTGGTTTAGAAAAAAAAATGGCATTTTTTACACATTGGATATCAGAGAACAATTAGGTTTTGGGTTTTTTTTTTTTTTTTAATGTATTAGGGATTGAATCCAGGGCCTTTGGTCCTTCAAAGACCTACATCCTCAGCAAACCCAGTCACCTTTTTTTTTTTTTTTTTTACTTTGAGACAAGGACCTCACTAAGTCACTATATTGCCTGGGCTGGTCTCACACCTGCTACCCTCCTGCCTCAGTCTCCCAGTGTGCTGGAATTACAGGCGCATGTCACTAGCTGGGCCAAATTCCCAGGCTTAAACTGTTCTCAGATCCCAGAAGAAGGAATCGTCATTCTAAGTAGAACTGTTCTTTCCTGCAGTGCTTTGTTTTTGGCCAGTTTGATATTTGAGCGTGGCAGCTGAGAAGACAGAAGAGGTCAAACCCAGTCCTTGTAAAGAAGGCTGGCAGGGGGCTGGAGGCATGGCTCAGTGGTTAGACTGCTTGCCAGCAAGTGCTACTTCAAGTGTTAAGTACCTGAGTTCGATTCCCCTGCAGCACATAAGCCCTATGTGGTATCACATGCCTGTAATCCTAGAATTTGGGAGGCTGAGACAGGATTATCATCAGTCCAATGCCAGCCTGAGCTCATAGTGAGTTCAGGACCAGCCTGGGCTACAGAGTGAGACCCTGTCTCAATAAATACATAAGTAAATAAGTAAAAAGGCAGGTGCAGGGCTCCGATCCTGTGTACTAAGGGTCCCTGGGGCACCACCCCAGCAAACTAACAGGAGCCTAGTGAGATTTGGGGAGGGAAACACTGAAAACGTCAAGCTGAAAGAAGTTCAACAATGTTTTCGACATTCCTTTTTCCTGGCATCATGACGTTGTAAAACTGGGTTTGGGAGGCCAGAGCATAGTCCAATGGCTAAAGTGCCTGCCTAGCATGTGCAAAGCCCTGGATTCAATTCCCCAGCACCCCACAAAGGTTAGTTGTCAGGGGTGGCACACACTTGTAATCCTAGCACTCAGGAGGCTGAGGCAAGACGATTGGCCTGAGTATGAGGCCAGCCTGGGCTACAAAGCAAGGTGTTGTCTCAAAGAATAAATAATAATTTAAAACTAGGTTTTTGGCAACTGATGTGCAAGAAGCAAATAACTCAGAAAAATCAATCTGGAACAAAAAATGAGTTGAGGCTAGGCCAAGGATGTGGTTCAATGTTAGAGCTTTGCCTGGTGTCTGTGAGGCTTAGGTTCATTCTCTATCACCACAGGAAAAAAACAGACAGGGTTGGGGCATAGTTCAGCAATTAAAGTGCTTTCCTAGCAAGCGCAAGGCCCTGGGTTCAATTTCCCTGTACCACATGAACCGGGCATGTGTATCTAATCCCAGTACTTGAGAGCCTGAGATGGGAGGATTGCTGTGAGTTCCAGGACAGTTGGGGCTACATAATGAATTCAGAACCAGCCCAGAGTACAAAGCAAGACCCGGCCTCAAAATTATAAGGCAAATTCCCATATGCCCCATCTAAAGGATAAGAACAATTGATGTTTTACTTTTTTGTGGGAGGGGTTCACTATTTTGTTTTTAGAAAAAATACCTCTGGTTATGTAAAGTGGATCTCTCTTCCTCCTAAAACCTCAGTAAAATAATACCAGAGTAATTTTTCCCACTATTTTTATTAATATACAAATGTAATACATAGAATTTACAATGAATTTGGGTGTTTCGTACATCTATGTATCACATCGACCTCACAATCCCTTCCCATTTTCTACCCTACCACCCCCTCCTTGTCCCTTCCCCCCGGCTCCGTCTATCACTTCATATGGTTCCAAAGAATGTCTGTGTTCTAATACCAGAGTAATTTAAAAGTTTAGGGCTGGGGTTGTAGCTCAGAGATAGAGCGCTTGCCTAGCTCCTAGGTGACCCTGGGCACCAGTCCAGAACTTTAAAAAATATACAAATCCATACACTTACAAAGACAGAAAGGCCCCCGGACTGTGGAAGCTTCCTCCCGGCTCAGTGGGTGGCTGGGAGGAGCACTCTCTTTAGAACAAGGAAGCCCTGGGGTGGAGTTACGAGAGTGGCCCAGCTCCATGCTCTCTCCCCAGCTCCTGACAGGACTCCCTGGGTGCGGAGCCTCATCACACGCCCCCCACCCACTCCCAGCCCCTGCCACAGTGTCCTCAAAAGCTCCCAGAAGAGCCGAGGTGCCTGCCCTTGCAACCAGGCGCTAAACACAGGCTGTCTTTCCCGTCCCCTAAGCTTCCGGCCCCCACTCCGCGCCCCCTGCAATATCTTTTCTTCGCCTTGTATTTGCTGCTTTCCCACCTTTGCTTTTCCTCACTCACACACTCCCTGGCGTCCGTGCTCACCCTCCCACGTCATCCATGGAGGCTTCTCCACCCGGGTGGCCCTGGGGCCTGGCTCTCCCTTGCTGGCGACTTCAGCTGATTCCTTCTTCCCTCTGGACATCATTTTCTCATGTATACACACTTGGGCCCTGAGCTCCTTGACCTGAGTCACTCAGGTGTCTTTGGAAACAGGTCAGGGGCCCATGCGGGACCCGGCTCCCCCCTGTGTCCTTTCACCATCTCTGGAGCCTATCACTGGGTGAGCAGGGGAGGCAGGCTTGGGGTCCCAGCTCTGACGGAGGGCTCACTACCTGAATCTCGGTCCTTTTTTTCCTCAAAGTCTCTCCCTGCTTTCCTTCTAAGCATGACACGGTGCCTATTGAACACATCACGGTGACACCCTGGGGACACAGAGGAACTATTTGAGCAGGTGTTTAGTATATAGAACAAAAGCCAGAGCCAGTGGCACAGGCCTGCAGTCCCAGAACTCTGGGAGGCAGAGGCAGAAGGATTGCAAGTTCCATCCCAACCTGGGCTACTGACTTAGCAAGATCCCTTCTCAAAATCAAAACTAAAGAATTAGCTGGGGATGTAGCTCGGTGTGAAGGCCCTGGGCCTAATCATACGCGTATCAACTACCTCCCCGAGTGGATCCCTAACCATCTGAAGACATCTGTTTGCACCTTCCCACCAGGGGCCTAAAAATGCCTTTGGCAGCAAGGCAGAGCCCAGCTCCAGCACACATACAAACCGTTCTCTGCCCTGATTCACTGAAGGACTATAAACATAGCTCCACCCGCCACCCTCCTGCTGTTGGGCTCAGGGACCAGGCGAAGGAGCCTGTGGGCTTGTTTTTCTTTCCTTGTGCTTTTCTTCACTCCCATTCTCTCTGCCCCTGGTCCTGGGGATTAAGCCCACAGCCTCACGCCCGCTGGGCAAGTGTCCCACCGCACTAACCTGCACCCTCGGCCCCTCCTTGCCTGTCTGTCTCTCTCTGTACTGGGAATAACTGAAGCCAGGGTCTTCACACTGAGTTATGTCTCCAGCCCTTTTCATTTTTACTTTGAGACAGGGTCTCATGAAATTGTCCAGTTGTACAGGCGGAACACGAACTTGGGATCCTCCTGCTTTGGCCTCCTCCTTGAGTGCTGGGGTATGGGCCTGCACCACCAGGCGAATCTCTCGCCATTTGTCCTCCTTTTACGAAATCCCCCTGGCTCCCGCTTCTGGCCCGCGTTAGACCTCACCCTACGGAGGCCGCCGCAGGCTGGGCTGAGCTCCCGGCAACCACAGTGAGCGGTGGGTGCCCCATCATCGTCAGTCCCAATCCCTGTTCCCATTCACTGCATCAGGGAAAGCCTCACGGGATGCAGGAGCACCACAGGTGCTTAGGTTTTCTTGTGCACTCTCTCCTCAGTTTGTGCTACACAAATAATAACAAAATGGGCTGGAGGAATGGCACAATGGTTAAAGCTTTTGCAGCGCAAGGCCCTGAGTTCGATTCTCCAGCACCACATAAAGCTGGATGTGGTGGTGTACACCTATTATCCCAGCACTTGGGAGGCTGAGGCAGGATTGTCATGAGTCCAAGGCCAGCCTGGGTTATACCAGTGAGTTTAGGACCAGCCTGGGCTACAGAGTGAGACCCTGAGGAAAAAAAAATACATCTTTGCTGTTAAAACTATCTCAACCCAGGTGTGGTAAGTGGTGCATGCTTGCCATCACAGCACTCTGAGAGGCTGAGGCAGGAAGGTGGCAAATGCCTGTCTAGCTCGGATGACTTACTAACCTAGAGAGAGACTATCCCAGAGTTGAGGGGCTTGGCTCACCAATTAAAGCACTTGTCTGGCGCCTGACTATAATCCCAGCACTCGGGAGGCTGAAGCAGGAGGATTGCCATGAGTTCCAGGCCAGCCTGTGTACTACATAGTGGGTTCAATGCTAGCTTGGACTATAGAGCAAAGCCCTATCTCAGTACATAAAGAGAGAAAACAGAAGCAGACAAAATTAGGAATGAGAAAGAGAATATAAACACAGATATGGATATTATTAAAGAAGTGATTTGTAAATCAGAGGGCTGGTGGTGTGGCTCCGTGGCCGAGTCCCTGCCTGGCTTGCTCGAGGCCCGCGGTTCTTCTCTAGTGCTGCCAGAAACAAAAGGAAAGAAGAAAGAAAAACTAGATTGAAAACAAAAACAAAAAACAAACCCTGTTCTGAGCCGGATCCAGGTTCTCGGTGTCCTTTACAGAGTACGGAGCAGGATGCATCGAAGTAGGAAGAAAGGCAGAGATTCAACAAAGGGAAAGCCCCACTCCATACAGTGGCGGGCAGGCCCTTGAGGAAGGCTCACAGTAAAAACAGACACTGGGTCACTGGTCCTGGGATTATGGAGGGATTCAAGGTTGGGTGTTGATGGGAATTGTGGTAGTAGGTACTTGGAGGGAGTTACTTGGCTCAGTCTATCCAGAGGGAAGGGGTATTTGACCACATGTGGTCTTTTAGAGAAAGTGTCCTGGCGTCCAAAGCCCACAGAGGTCAGAGGTCAGAACCACGAAGAAGATGGCGCTGGACAGGGCTGAGGGACTTTGGACTGCACACGCGCGGGGTTTGGAGACCGGGATGACCTGCGAGTTTCCTGGTGGGCATTGCCGTAGCTGTCCTTGTCCCGTCTAGTCCCGTGATTGCTGCCCCTTTGGCTTCCGGCTTACTTATCCTGACTCCGTCTCTTCCTCTGAATATCAACAACATGCTAAACAATGTTATTATTTTTTGTTTGCTAGATGATATTAGTATAGCCAGTTCCTGCGGGGAGACATAATGAAATTTTCTTTATTTTTTGCTATAATGAAATTTTATTGGAGAAGATAATAGAATGTAGTTTATGGAGGGGAATATGCTAAATCTTAGGAGATGCATTTTTACTATATCTTTTCTTGAGACAGCACTTGGGAGGCTGAAGCAGGAGGATTAACACAAGTCCAAGGCTAGTCTGAGCTCCATAGTGAGTTCAGGACCAGCCTGGGCTATAGAGCAAGACCTTGTCTCAAAAAAAATTAAAAAAAAAAAAAGAAAGTGCCTTGCTGGACATAGTGGCACATGCCTGTAATGCCAGCACTCTGAGCAAGAGCCTCACAGGTTCGAACCAGATCTGGGCTTCTTAGTGATTTAGTGAGACCCAGTCTCAAATAAAAAGGACTGTGGATGTAGCTTAGTGTGGCAGGAAGGATGGCACTGGAGGGGCCCCTGAATGTCTCCCAGCCCCCCAGGTTACAGTATACATCATCAGCTCTTCCACCTGCACCTGCACTGCCTGGTGCCCCTCCAGGCTCTTGTGAGCTCCTGCCGGTTGTGAAAGCCCCTTTGGCCCCTGCTAGTGTGCTTCCTCTTCCACTGTTCCAAGTGCGGAAAGTGGAAAATCCCTTTATGCTAAAGGAATTTGGAGAAGTCAGACAGGAATTGGGTGATTTCACTGAGGACCCTGACAGATACATAACAGTTTGAACGTGTGCGTGCTCTTAAATATTGAATTCGGAGGGACGTAAATCTTGTACTTATTGAGACTTTAAAGGCCCATGAAAAGCAGCGGGTCCAGGAGGCAGGGATTTGAGTGGGCAATGGGGACTTTTCACCCCACTTCGATGCCTGTCATGAGGAAAATAAACACGTTCCTTCCCTGGGCCTCTGCCAGTCCCTGCTAGGACTCTCACTCTGCCTGGAAGAAGGGGATAAGAAACAATTTTATCTATTGTACAAAGCAAAGGCTGAAGCAGTCTGAGGTTAAGCCCCTTGATATGGAAAGCTGACTCAGGTGATTCAGGAAGACCAGGGGCTGCCATCTGTCTTTCTCCTGAGGTTGACAGAAACTCCGGCTAAATACGTGACTATGGAGCCCAGTTTGATTACTGGACAGATCCTTCTTAAGGAGAGTTCATCTCCCTGTCAGCACCAGACATTCGGAAAGAACTCCAAAAATTACTGAGACAGTCACCCCCCTCCTGATTGGATCAACTTTTGAGGGAGGCAGAAAAGGTCTTTTACAACCGGGACCAGGTTGAACCAAAGAAGGACCAAGGCACAGGGAGGTAGACGGTAGCTGCCTGTTGAGGGGTGACTCTGAAGGGGAGGGAGTCATCAAATAAGCAAGTTTGTTTCCTGTGCAAGCCACCTGGGCACTGCAGGTGTGAGTGCTCAGAAGGGGACAGTCCTTACCTGGGCCCTACCCTAACTGTTGGGGGAAATCATTTAAAATGAGAGTGTCCCCAGGGCCAAAGGGACCTGGGGCCACTCCAACACCGATGAAGGTCCCCGGGATCTACTCTGCAGTCTCCTCTCCAGTCCTCCTGACCTACTTGGATCCGGCTGGACGAATCCTAGGCTTCTATCACTGTGGGGTCCCACGTCTTCTCTTTCCTTATTGACACTGGAGCCAGATAGTCAGTCCTCCCATTCTCCCTGGCGCCGGCTCTAAAAGCAAAGTAACTGTCCAAAGGGTATCTGGCCTGTGTCTGGAGAGATATTTTTCATAGCCATGGCCTTATACTTGGGAATCTCCATTTCCAGCATTCATTTTTGATAGTCCCAGAAACCCCCGCTCCCTTTCTAGGGTGAGATTTGCTTAGCCTAACTAGGTCACAGATTCTCCTGCTAGATGACATTGTCCTTTGTTGTTCCCTACAGGAAATCTTACAGAATGTTGACCCTCAGGTGTGGACAGATGGATCTCAGGTTGGCAGATCAGAGCGGGCCATTCCTGTTGTCATAGGTCTTAAAGACCCATCCTCTGTTCCTCATCAAAAGCCATATCCTTTAAAACCAGAAGTTAAGGAAAGACTAAAACCTGTCACCAGCTCCTTACAGGCACAGGGACTCCTCCGTCCCTGTGTAGGTCCTTATAATACCCCTATTATAGGAATCATAAAGAGTCCAAACACGGAGACTAGTTCATGGGAACCACTGCCTCGTTGATCAGTCTTAGATCATGAACTCTTGGGAGCACCTATCCAACAGAAGGCTCCTTCTCCCGAAGGAATCGCCTGTCATTCATCGCCCTGCACATCAGAGAAACCAGAGCCCAATTAGCCAAGGAAATCGAGTGGCCGAAAAGGAAGCAGCTGGGCAGTTCTCCCGGAGCTAACCTGCCCCCTCCAGGAAGCCAAGGAAAATCACACCTTAAACTCACTAGGCTCGTGGGAGACGCCTGACAAGTGCCTCTTCCTGCTCAAGGCCTCTCAGTGGAAAATAGTAAAGGCAGTTCACAGTTCCTGCCACCTCGGACCTAAAAATGTCCTGATACTCATAAACAAGGCATTTGTGGGAACAGGCCTGTTAGAAACCATGAAACAGGTAGTCAAGGGATGAGAAATTTGTCTCAAAACCAATCCTGAAACTTCCTGTCTTAGATCCCTGACCCAGCAACATTCAGGAGTCCACCCTGGTGAGGACTGGCAGCTGGGGTATACTCAAACCAGTGTGAAAAGGTAGCCGGTTCCTCCTAATGCTTGTGGTTACCTACCCTAGTTGGATAGAAGCCTTTCCCACTAAGACAGAAAAGGCACAGGAGGTTACTAACGTTTTAGTAAATGAGATCATCCCGAGGTTTGAGAGTCCCAGGAGTTTCCAAAGTGATAATAAGCTGGCTTCCATTCGAAGGTTACTCAGGGAGTTTTCAAAGCCCTGGGAATTAAGTATCCCCTTCATTGGAAGCCTTAGTCCTCTGGACAGGTGGAAGGCGGTAATGGAAAAAACTGACCGAAGAATGTAAGGCCCCTGGAAACAGCCCTTACCTACGCCCTGGTCATGTGAGAACCGCTCCACAATACCAGGGCCTCTCTCCTTTTTACTGTATGCAAGGCCCTTTTTGAGACAGGACATTTTGTTAGTTAATGAAGCAGAACTCTTGAGACATGTTTAAAACCTGGCCCAGTGCCCTTTCATTCCTTAGAAAACCTAAGAGAAGAGGCTGGAGGATGGCTCAGCAGTTAAAGCCTTTACTTAGCAATCGTTATGTCAAACGCTAAGTACCTGACTTCGATTCCCCAGCACCATATAAACTGGGCATGGTGGCGTACGCCTGTAATCCCAGCACTCAGGAGGCTGAAGCAGGAGGATTGCCATGAGTCCAAGGCCAGCCTGGGCTTCATAGTGAGTTCAGGACCAGCCTGGGCTACAGAGCTAGACTTTGCCTCAAAATAAATAAATGAATAAATAAATAAAAGAAAAAGAAAACCTAGAAGTTACGGCTGTACAAACTTACTTGTGGAAAATATCATTATGGGCCCATGGAAATCCCGTACTCAAAGATTCTGATTGCATCCCAACTCCTGAGATGACCTAATGTTTCAGTTACTCCTGCTTTCCAACACAAAAGGAAAGCTGTACCCTCTTTAATGACACAATAGTTCCACTCTGATGTGACGCCCAGCCACACCGAGTGCCAGTGCTCTGAAAGGTATAGCCATCGATCAAATCTAGTAGTTCCAAGATTAGGTCTCACTTTGATATTTGGTTCCAAAATTTGTCCAGACAGGGAGTAATTAGTAAAACAAGCAGAGGGAGGGAGGCCAGGCAGGTAATTCCTCCAGCTTTTTTTTTTTTTTTTTTTTTTTTTTTTTGAGACAGGGTCTTTTTCTATAGTCCAGGCTGGTCCTGAACTCACTGTGTAGCTCAGGCTGGCCTCAAACTCACAGCAATCCCCCTGTCTTAGCCTCCCGAGGGCTGGGATTACAGGCAAACATCACTATGCCTGGTTTGTGTGGTGCTGGGGAATCACCTCAGGGTCGTGTCGTTGCTAGGCAAGTGCTGTAAGTGCTGGGCCATTCCTCCAGCCCCCCTCGCCCCACTTTAATAATCATTCCAACCGAGTCCAACTGCTCTGTGCCCGTAGAATATATCTCTTCTATGGACTAGATAACAACAACAACAAAAAAGGCCTAGGGCCTATGTTGTTTAGATTCCTATTCTTGCTGAGGTAATGGGTTTAATTCAGTCCTCCTAAGCACAGCAGGGAGCACTGACTCAATCCTCAGTGGAGGGCGTTCTCCTTCTGTATCAAAAGACAACTGGTATTCATCATGCAAGTGTAGACCGGGCACCTGCTACTTTAATTGCCTGAGGCGTCCCTGCCTCAGCTGCTGCCTGGGGCCCAGCCTCTGGAGTCACAGCAAACTCAGTACAAACAAAAATGTCACTGCTGCAACAGCCAAGGTAGCCCTGTCAGCAGGCAGGAAAGTTAGAGACCTTCAGTGGTTTTTAAACTCATTAACTGGGGCCTAGAGGAATGGCACAGTGGTTGCCCTGAGTTGGATTCCCCAGAATCACATAGAGCCGGGGGTGAGGGCGCACGCCTGTCATCCCAGCACTCAGGAGGCTGAGGCAGGAGGATTGTCCTGAGTCCAAGGCCAGCCTGGGCTACCCCAGTGAGTTCAGGACCAGCCTGGGCTACAGAGTGAGACTGTCTCTGAAGCTCCCCTTGAGAGCGTTCTCTCTCCGCTCCTTCGCTGTCTACAACAAAGCTTTCAGGCTTTGATTCTTCCTTGGGACTCGGAGTTGTCTTATTGATAACCAAATTAAGAGCCCCGAGCCTGGAGCCTGGCAAGGAAGGCCTGCAACACTGCTGCTGCCACTTTCTTTGCCTCAGGAATGAGTAGGAGAGATTATGAATTTGCCTGGGACAGTCAACTTTCCTTCCTTCCTTCTTTTTATTTTCTTTCTTTCTTGAGACAGGGTCTCTTTCTTTCTTTCTTTCTGAGACAGGGTCTCACTCTGTAGCCCAGGCTGGTCCTGAACTCACTAGGTAGCTCAGACTAGCCTTGGACTCATGGCAATCCTCCTGCCTCAGTCTCCCTAATAGTGCTGGGATTCCAGGTGTGTGTCACACAGTCTTGTTTTTTCTTTTGTCTGTTTGTTTTTCTTGAGACAGGGTCTTTCTCTATAGTCCAGGCTAGTCCTGAACTCATCATGTAGTCTACACTGGCCTCCAGATCACAGCAATCCCTCTGCCTCAGCCTCCTGAGTGTTGGGATTAGAGCCAAAGACCACTGTACCAGTTAATTTTTACGTGGTGCTAGGGGACCAAACCCAGGGCCTTGCACATGCTAGGCGAGCGGTCTAACTGCTGAGCAAGCCCTAGCCCTGAGATATGTCTCTAGCCCATAAACTCTTCTCTGTGTGTGCCAGGGATCAAAACCCAGGGCGGTGCTCAAGCTGCGCACGTGCCCTACAATGGAGCCTCATCCGCAGATGCAGGAAGAATCGGAAGCTGGCGCCCCTAAACCGCAGGGCACATCAGGACAGCTGTGCTCGTATGTACGACCGAGCTCTTGCCTGTCAGGAACAGGCAAGTCTCCTACACTTGGGAGCTTGTGTGTTCAGTCTAGAGGATGGTACAAAGCCAGGGCAAGGAGGTGTGGGCACCAGCCTGGAGTCCTGTCACTCTGGGAGGCAGAGGCAGTAGGATGGAAAGTTCCAGCCTGGTTTGGGCCATTCAGCAACTTGGTGAGACCTTGTTTCAAAATTAAAAATTAAAAAAAATGGGCTGAGAATATATATTTTGTAATGCTCTTTAAAAAGGGGGGAGTCAGGGGTAAGAGATGCTGGGGATATAGCTTGGTGTGAAAGCTCTGGGGTCGAGCCCCAGGACCACTGGAAAAAAAAATTATACTGAGGCCCAGAGACAGGAAGGGCTTAGAAAATACCCATCCAGCCAGATCTGCGTTGTAGGGAATCCAGTGAGTCTGGACAGCAGGAGCCTGTGTGGACGGTTTTAGCAAGCGGGCTGACCCCACCTGCAGGCCGCAGGGGGAACAGCAGGAGCTGAGGGCCATGCGGGGCGCGGGGTTCAGTTTCTTCTTTGCCCTAATGCTGCCCAGGCGGGGCCAGGCTCCCTAGGGTGCAGGGCAGGGCGCCGCTGCACATGCCGGGGTTGTGCTGTTTTATCCGTTTTGATTTGTCTTGTTGGGTGCTGAGGATGAAACCCAGAGCCTCCTGCGTCCTCAGGAGACACTCTACCCCTGCGCCCCTTCCCCAGGATACCTCCCTCACTCCTGCTACCTTGAACTTCCTGGGGATCTGGGTTTTGTTTTGTTTTGCTTTTTTGTTGTTTGTCTTGTTTTGTTGTTGTTTCTGAGACTGTCTCGCTATGTTCTTAAGTTGTACAAACTGAGCTCAAATTTGCAATCCTCCTGCCCCAGCCTTCCAGAGTACTGGGATCATAGGCATGTACTACCACTAAATTTTTGATATAAAACAAATGATAATCATAATAAAAGTTTCATATTTTGTTCACCAGGAAAATTTTTGGCATTTTTTCAAAGCTGCATTAATTGGGCTGGTAGTGTAGCTTAGTGGTTAGAGTGTGTGCTTAGTATGCCCGAGGCCTGGGCTTGATTCCCCAACACCACACAAAAATTAGCTGGGCATGTTGACATACACTTACAGTTCCAGCACTTGGGAGGTTGAGGCAGGAGGATTGCCATGAGTATGAGGCCAGCCTGGGTGGAATACGTAGTGAGTTCGGGATCAATCTAGACTACAGAGCAAGACCCTGCATCAAAAATTTTAAGAAAGAAAGAAAGAAAGAAAGAGGGGCTGGAGGAATGGCACAGTGGTTAAAGCGCTTGCCTAGCAAGAGCAACACCCTGGGTTCAATTCCCCAGCGCCGCATAAACTGGGCATGGTGGCACATACCTGTAATCCCAGCACTTGGGAGGCTGAGGCAGGAAGATTGTCCTGAGTCCAAGGCCAGCCTGGGTTCCATAGTGAGTTCAGGACCAGCCTGGGCTACAGAATGAGACCCTGTCTCAAAAAAAAAAAAGGGAAGAAGCTAATATTTAAAAGAGCTGCATTAATATCTGACCGTGGTGGCTCACACCCATAATCCCAGCACTCTGAGAGCCTTACACAGGAGGACTGCAAGCTTGAGCTCAGCCTGCTGGGAGTCCGGGGCCAGTCTGGGCTCCATAGGGAGGTTAGGAACAGCCTGGACTACAGAGAGAGACCCTGTCCCAAAAATAAAATAAGAAAAAATAAAATAAATGTCAGTGGGGGTTGGGGGACGAAGCTCAGAGGTAGAGAGTGATCCTTGGTATCTGGGTGGGCAGCATCAAGCTGTGGACTTGGTGCAATTTATATGTTACTTTCACTGAAATAAATTACTTATGTTTTTTTTGTGGTACTGGTGATTGAGCTCAGGGCCTTTGCACTGGCTATATCCCCAGCTCCTTTTCTGGTTTTGATCTTGAGATGCAGTCTTGCTACATTACTAAACTGCCTAGGCTGAGCTCTAGTTTGTAATCCTTCTGTATCAGCCTGCCAAGTGCTGGTACTACAGGCCTGTGCCACTGGGCCTGGCTATCAACAACATTTATTTACCTATTTTATTTAGAGACTGAGTCTCACTCTGCAGTCCAGGCTGGTCCTGAACTCAGAATGTAGCCCAGGCTGACTTCCAACCCAAGACAATCAATCCTCCTGTGTCGGCCTCCTGAGTTCTGGGATGACAGGTGTGCACCACCACACCTGGTGTATGTGGTGCTGGGGAATCAAACCCAGGTCCTTTCACATGCCAGGCAAGCACTCTAACCGCTGAGCTATGCTTCCAGGCTTATTTTATTTTATTTTATTTTATTTATTTTATTTTTTTATTATGTTAAAGCTCCCTACAGCTCTAGGGCAGAGGATGGCGGGGGGGGGCCAGCCCAGGCCCCGGATGAAGATGGCAAGGCAGGGACATGGGTCCTAGAGTGAGAAAAGGTACAGCTGGAGGCCGAGCTCACGCTGCTCCGTGACTGGGGTGGGTGGCGGCCGCAGTGCCAGTCTCCGGAGTGCAGGATTTCCTGCACTGCCCTAAGCCCATTTCACCCTGAAGGAGTCGACTTTCCTCCTGGTGCGTTCCAGCCACCACCAGGGGGCGATGGGTCCTTCCCAATCTTCCCGGCCGTGGAACCCTGGTGCCAGAGCTGGGGTGTGGGCAGCATCCACCCAGGAGACCTAGGGACCGGCAGCCGCTGGGGGTTCGGGTGGGGCCCCCTCCCCAGGTGCTCTGGAATTTTCAGAAGAATCTATTAGGAGGGGCAGGCCAGGGAATTACTGCGGTTCCCCTCTGCTCAGGAGGAAGCCAGGTAGGTTCCTTAAAAGGGTCCCCAGGAGCCAGACGCGGGATGCGCACTTGTCATCCCAGCGCTCTGGGAGGCTGAGGTGAGAGCATGACAAATTCAAGCCCAGCCTGGGCAATTTAGGGACTTAGTGAGACCGTATCTCAAAAGTAAAGGGGGCTGGGAATGGAGTTCGGCGCAAAGCCTCTGGAGTCAATCGCCAGTACCAGGCCAGAAAAGGAAAATGAGAGAGAGAGACAGAGAGAGAGAGAGAGAGACAGAGAGACAGAGACAGAGACAGAGGCAGAGACAGAGACAGAGGCAGGGTCTCGTTCTGTAGTCCAGGCTGGTCCTGACCTCAGCACAGCTCAGGCGGGCCTGGAACTCAAGGCGATCCTTCTGCCTCAGTCTCCCAAGTGCTGTGATTATCCTCCACCCCCAGCTAGTCTTTATGGGATGGTGGGGAATCAAACCCAGGGCCTTATACATGGCATGTGCTTTAACCACTGAAGTCTGTTCCTTAGCTCCAGGGTTTTTTTTTTTCGAGACAGGGTCTCACTCTGTGGTCCAGGCTGGTCCTGAACTCACTCTGGAGCCCAGGCTGGCCTTGGACTCACGGCAATCCTCCTGCCTCAGCCTCCCGAGTGCTGGGATTACAGGCATGCACCACCACGCCCAATTTATGTGGTGCTGGGGAATCGAACTATGGTATTTAGTGCTTGCTAGGCAAGCGCTTTAACTGCTGAGCCATTCCTCCAGCACCCCCTTTTAATGAAAAGATGAAATGGGGTTCCCCAGGATCACCTGCGGCTGTATCACCCTTATATTCACTTCCCTCCTAGGTAGCCTACGTGTCCCAGACAGATTATTTCCTGTCTGGAGCCTGGAGGAATAACACGGTGGTGAGAGCACCTGCCTAGCAAGCTCAAGGCCCCGAGTTCAACTCTCCAGCACCACACAAACCAGGTGTGGTGGCACACGCCCGTAATCCCAGCAGTTGGGAGGCTGAGGCAGGAGGATTGCTGTGAGTTTGAGGCCAGCCCAGGTACATAGTGAGCTCAGGACCAGCCTGGAACAACCCTGGCTGGCTGGTTCCCTTACTTGTCCCCCCATATGTCTCTCTTCCTAAGTGCCAATTGCCTACCTGGCTACCTGGCTGGTACCTCCATGTATCAGCAGGTGTGAAGGACCCAGCCGGGCCTGGCATGGGCTAGAATATCTGTTAAATGACAAAAAGTATAAGAGAGCCTGAGATGGAAAGAGAACAGCCCCACAGTCCATCCACCTCTGGTGTGGAAGTCCAGGACCAGCGTTACCGCTTAGTAGCTCTGCAACCCTGGCAACCACCTTTTTGTGTTTGAGTCAGGGCTTTCCCGCTGAGCTGTGTTCCAGCCCAGATGACGTTATGTTGGGACAGTGTCTTGCTAGGTTCCCAGACTGCCCTTGCTGGGCTCGAACTTGTGATCCTCCTGCTTCAGCTTTCCAGAGTGCTGAGACTATGGTCATGGACCACCACACCCAGCTTGGTGGGTTTCTTTCCTTACTATTTGTTTGTTGGTGGGTGTCGGGGATTGAACCCAGGGCCTTGCATTTGCTAAGCATGCATTAGTACACCCTTAGCTTAGCATCTGCAAGATGCGATATGTAAATACATTGATTTCTCAAGCTGATTGTTGTGATTATGTGTCACAAATACATACTAATAAAAGGATAATAAAAATGTAAATTTAAGCTGAGCCCAGCCACACAGGCCTGTAATCCCAGTATCCTGGGGGGCAGAGACAGTAAGATCACAAGTTTGAGCCTAGCCTGGGCATTTTAGTGAGACCTTTCTTCAAACTGAGGATGTAACTCAGTGCAAAAGCCCTGGGCTCAATCCCCAGTATTACACACACACACACACACACACACACACACACACACACACCCTGTAAATTATGCCAGGCTCAGTGGTGCACTCCTGCAATCCCAGTACTCTAGAAGCTGAGACAGAGGACTTGCTAGTTTGAGCCCAATATGAGCAATTTAGTAATATCTGGCCTCAACTTTATTTATTTATTTAGAGACAGGGTCTCGCTATGTAGCCCAAACTGGTCCTAAACTCATTATGCAGCCCATGCTGGCCTTGGACTCATGGCAATCCTCCTGCCTCAGCCTCCTGAGTTCAGGGATTACAGGCTTCTTTCTTTTTTTTCCCTCCCTTTCTCACTATGTTGCCAAAGCTGTCCTGGAACTGCTGATTTCAAGTGACCCTGCTGCCTCAACATTCTGAGCAGCTGGGACTACAAGTGTGTACAACTGTACCCAGCTAGCATGGTTCACTTCTATAATAAACATGCAACATTTAAATAAAAAATAAAAGCCAGAGGTCGTAGTGCATACCTGCATTCCTAGCACTCTGAGAGCCTGAGAGGCAGGAGGATCACAAATTCAAGACCAGATTGGGCAATTTAGCAATTTAAAGAAATCTTGGGCTAGAGAAATGGCACAGTGGTTAAAGCACTCACCATGCAAGCACAAGGCCCTGAGTTCAATTCTCCAGCACCACATAAAGCTGGGTGTGGTTGTGCACACCTGTAATCCCAATATTCAGGAGACTGAGGCAATAGGATTACTGCAAGTTCAGGACCAGCCTGGAATGCAGTAAGACCCTATCTCAAATAAAAGGAGGAGAAGGCTGGAGGAATGGCTCAGTGGTTAAAGCACTTGCCTAGGAAATGCTAAAACAAGTGCTAAATACCTGAGTTCGATTCCCCAGCACCACATAAGCTGGGCATGGTGGCGCAGGCCTGTAATCCCAGCACTCAAGAGGCCGAGGCAGGAAGATTGTCCTGAGTCCAAGGCCAGCCTGGGCTTGGTAGTGAGTTTAGCACAAGCCTGGGCTACACGAGAACCTGTCTCAAAAAAAAAAAAAGAAAAAGAAAAAGAAAAAAAGAAAAGAAAAGAAAAAAATCTTGTCTCAAAATAAAAACACTGAAAGGTGAGTTCAGTTCCCCAGCACTATATAAACCGGCATGGTGATGCAAGTGTGTAATCCCACCCCTTGAGAGCCAAGGCAGGAGGATTGCCATGAGTGAGTCCAAGGCCAGCCTGGGCTACACAGCGAACTGAGGATGAGCCTGGATTACAGAGTGAGACCCTGTCTCAAAAGCAAACACTGAAAGAGCTGGGAAGCTCATGTTAAAGGCCCTGGGTTCACATTCCCATACTAAAAAAATAAATTTAAAAAATAAGTAAATAAATTAAAGTCCAATAAGGATATGCATGAATGCTCACCATCAACAGTCATTACTCAGAGGAGAAATGGAGAATCATTCCACCGTGAGATACCACCACACACCACCAGAAAAGTCAGAACCCAGCAGAAGGCTTGACGATACCAAATGCCGGCAAGAATGTGGAGCAACCGGAATGCTCGTACATTGTTGGTGAGGGTTTAAAGTGCCACAAGCATTTTCTTAAATGATTGACAGTTTGCAAGAATAAGAATACTTTTGCCATGAGCCAGAAATTCCACCTCTGGCTATCTGTGCAGGACAAATAGAACTAGGTGTCCACAGAAAGACTTGCACACAAACATTCATGGCGTCATCATTCATAACAGCCTCAAGCTGGAAAGCAGCCCAAATATTCGTTAGAGGTGAAGGGATAAGTACTCTGTGGTGTTTTCAGACAGTGGACTACTACTATAGCAACAAAAAGGAACAAACCATCAACACAGGTAATCACACAGATTTATCTCAGGCACACAGTGGTGTGCAAAAGAAGTCAACCACAAAAAACATTGCTGGCATTGTTGCTTAATTCCATTGGTGTGACGTTGTCAGACACAAACTGAAGCTGTGCATAGTGGTGAGTCGTGACTCTAACCCAGCACTTGGGAGACTGAGGCAGGAGGATTGCCATGAATTTAAGACCAGCCCGGGCTCCATAATGAGCTCAGGACTAGCCTAGGCTATAGAGTGAGACCCTGTCAAAAAAAAAAAAAAAAAAAAAAAGAAAAAGAAAAAAAAAAACTGGCGTGTGTTGATAAAAGCCAAAAATTGTAGTTATCTTTGAAGCAATGTGGCCTGGCATGGGGGAACTTTCTGAAGTATGGTAAACTTTTATATCTTCCTTTGGGTGGTGGGTACCTGTGTGTATACCCAGATAAAGACCCAAAGACCTGTCAGCAGTGTTCATGGCAGTGTTATTTGTGACATCCCCAAGTGGGAGCTAGCTGAAGTGTCCCTCCGTAGCTTACCAGCAACCGATGAACTGTGCCACATCTCTGCGTTAGAATGCAGCCCAGCGATTAAACACAAAAGGAGCAGACTGGGCATGATGGCACGCACTGGCCATTCCTGCGCTCTAGGCGGCTGAGGTGGTAGGGTCAAGGATTCATGCAAACCTGCGCAATTTGGTAACTTAGTGAGACCCTGACTCAAAATTTAAAAAAAGATTAAAAAGGGCTGGGGATGTAAATCAGCACGAAGGCCTTGGGTTCAATGCTTAGTACTGAAAAAAAAAAGTAAAGCTATGTGACGCTAGCTTAGATAAAATTACAGACGGGCTGGAGTAAAACTCAGTGGTTAGAACACTTGCCTCGTGTATTCAAGGCCCTGAGTTCAATCCCCCAGCACTGCATAAAAATTAGCTGGGTGTGGGGACACACAATGGTGATTCCAGCACTTGGGAGGCTTGACATGAGTTTGAGGACACCGTGAGCTATGTAGTGAGTTCAGGACTAGCCTGGATTATAGAGTGAGAGTCTGCTGGAAAAAAAAAAAAATTCTCGGGGCTGGAGGAGTAGCACAGCTGTTATAGCACTTGCCTAGCAAGTGCAAGGCCCTTGGTTTGATTCCCCAGCACCACTTAAACTGGGTGTGGAGGTGTGCACAGGTAATATCAGCACTCAGGAGGCTGAGGCAAGAGAATTTCTGTGAGTTTGAGGCCAACCTGGTTACGTAATGAGTTCAGGGCCAGCGTGGGCTAGATACTGAGTTCACAGTCAGCCTGGACTACAGAGTGGACCCTGTCTCTAAAAAAGAAAGGTGGAAGGATGGGGAAATACCTCAGTGCAAAGATTCTGGGTTCAATCCCTAGTACTACAAAAAGAAAACAAGAGGAAGAAGAAGAAACCCTTACAAGTCATTCCACTCCCCATGACCTGTGCCTTCTGACCAAACCCTGCTCTGAGCAGGAAACTTTTTTTTTTTTTTTTTTTGAGACTGAGTGTTTCTGGTGAATCCAACCCAGAGCCTTGAGTATGCTGGGCAAGTGTTCCAACCACTGAGCTACACCCTAGTCCTTCAAGGCAAATTCTTAATTGTGAGCACCTACAAAAATCAAGACGAAAGTTAAACACTTGTAATACAATATCTGGCTTCATTGGTGCAGGCCAGTAATCATCGCAGTCTCATAGGCTGAGACATGAAGATTGCAGGTTTGAGCCCAGCCTAGGCAATTTAGTGACGTAGTGAGATCTTGTCTTAACATTAAAAATAAAAAATGGGCTAGAAATGTAGCTCAATGTGAATGCCCTAGACTTGATCCCCAGTACAAACAAAACAAAACAACTTCCACATCACAGAGCTAGTGTTCTCCTTCTAAAAAAAGGAAACAGGACACAAGCAAGATTGAAATCCAGCAGGGCAAACATTAAGTCCCGTGGCTCTGGGTCCAGCACACAGGGCAGGTCCTGTCGAGACATAACTCCAAAAGGCTCAGGCAGTTCCACATGTATGGCATTGCCTGATGCGTGCACAACAGCTGCTCTTTTGGGGTGACTGCCCTCTGCCTGTGGCTTTCCTCAGCAGCCATCCCACACTCCTGGTATCTCTAAATTCCTGGGGTCTTACCGCTCCGCCATCTACATGCGCTGCCTTCTCGGGAGCACCTGTCAACAACTGTGACCCTGTCATACGTTTTTGCTGGGCCTCCCGGCCTTCCTTCTGAAATCTGGGTGGAAGCCTCCCTGTCCCATTCTGCATATCTGTAAAACCAGCACCACACGGATCACACCGCCGGCTGCTGCCATCAGCTTGGACCCTGACCACAGTTGCCTCCGAGTGCCTGGGTGGTCGGAGAAACACTTTTGTAGGTGGCCCTGCAGGGTGCCCTGGGGCTTGCTTCTCAAAGCAAAATCTTTTAAAATCTTGATGGTTGAGGAGGGTAGGGTCTGGAAATTTTCTCAGTTGCTTTCAGACCATCTTTTCTTAATGCAAAGCACTTAACTTTTTTCTTTCTTTTTTTACTGCTAATCTTTTCAGCAACCATGCTTTCCCTCGCCCCAAGTTCACAGGCGCTTCTTTTCTGATGAAACTGCAAACTTTTCCTATTTTACTTTTGGTTCTGCTATTTTCTCTGGATCCTCAGTCTAGAACTTGCTAAAAGTAGTGAGCAGCACCCATGCTACAGCCTGAACACTAGATTGCTTTGAAAAGTCCGTGGGGAGATTGGTTCAGCACATTTAATCTGTGTGTGTGTGTGTGTGTGTGTGTGTGTGTGTGTGTGTGTGGTGCTAGGGATTAAGCCCAGGTTCTCTCTCTCTCTCTCTCTTGAGGCAGGGTCTCACTCTGTAGCCCAGACTGGTCCTGAACTCACTACGGAGCCCAGGCTGGCTCTGGACTCAAAGCAATCCTCCTGTCTCAGCCACACGACTGCTAGAATTACAGGTATGTGCCACCATGCCCAGCTTATGTGGTGCTAGGGAATCGAACCTGGGGCCTCACACTTTAAGGGCAAACACTTTAACAGCTGTGCCATTCCTCCAGACGCCTTATTTTTCTTTCTTCCTTTCTTTCTTTCTTTCTTCCTGTACAGATTCTCACTCTGTAGCCCAGGTTGGCCCTGAACTCACTATGTTCTCAAATTCACAGCAATCCTCCTGCCTCCAGACTTCTGGGATTACAGGCATGTGCCAGTGTGCCTGACCTAGATGGTGCTGGGGAATTGAACCCAGGGTCTTGCTCTTACCAGGCATGCACTTTAACCTCCAGTCTGCCAGTTCATTTTTTCTTTATCTTTTTTCCTTTCTTTCTTTCTTTTTTTTTTTTTTTTTGAGACAGGATCTTGCTCTAGAGCCCAAACTCACTATGGAGCCCAAGCTGTCCTTGGGCTCATGGCAGTCTTCCTGCCTCAGTCTCCTGAGTGCTGAGATTACAGGCGTGTGCCACCACATTGGACTTTATGTAATGCTGGGGAATCGAACCCAGGGCCCTGAGTTTGCAAGGCAAGCACTTTTAACTGCTGTGCCATTTATCCAGCCCCTCTATTCTTGTTTTTTGAGAGGAAGTCTTACTAAATCACCCCACCTGGGCTCAAATTTACAATCCTTCTGGTTTAGCCTCCTCAACTGCTAAGCACCACCTCACCTTTAATCTCATTCTCAGGAACATGGGCATAATGTAGACACTCTTTTGCCAACATATAACACTTCCGAATTCTAGTCCAGTGGCCAGGAGAGACCTCCATCCTATCTGAAACCTCTTGAACCTGGCCTTTACAATTTGTGTCTGTTGACATTCTGGTCTCCTGAGGTCCACCAGAATCTCCCATCAGGCTCAGCTGACAGATTATAGGGTTTCTTTAGGCACTATCTCCAAATCTTTTTAAACTTCCTGCAAACCAATTGCAAAGGCTTCTAAATCAAATAGTCAAGGACAGTCACAACAGCAATCTCATGTCTCTGG
>PVKB01004672.1:117519-129938 GCA_004027205.1 Ctenodactylus gundi
AAAAAAAAAAAAAAAAAAAAAAAAAAAAAAAAAAAAAAAAAAAAAAAAAAAAAAAAAAAAAAAAAAAAAAAAAAAAAAAAAAAAAAAAAAAAAAAAAAAAAAAAAAAAAAAAAAAAAAAAAAAAAACAGAAAAAAACAGAAACAAACAAACAACAAAACAAAACAAAAACGAAAACAAAAAAACGAACTATTTCTTGCCTGCAAGAGGCACATTGCACCCACAAAGAAGCACTCAGACTGAAGGTTAAAAGGCTGGAAATGAATACTTCGTGCTACTCAGCCCCAAATGAAGCAGGGATAGCTGTATTATTCTCAGTCACGGTGACTTCAAAACAAATCAGAAGAGACAAAGAGGGGCACTATAAATTGGTAAAAGAAACAATACAGCAGGTAGAGTTCACAATTCTAAACAGGTATGTCCCAAGGTAGGTACACCCGGTGACGTAAAGCAGAAACTGCTGAACATGAAATAGACCCAAAACGATCATACCAGGAGTTCTCAGTACTCCACTCTCACAAGTAGACAGTCACCGAGACACAGAGCCAAACCAGAAACACCAAGGCTAAATCACACCACGGAACAAATGAACTCAACAGGTAGCTACAGAGTGTGGTAGCCGATGTCAGCAGAATGCACCTTTTTCTCAGGAGTGCATGGGGCATTTTTCAAAACAGACCATATCTTTGGACATAAGACATGCTTAAATACATACAAAAGAGCTGAGGGGCTGAGGAATAGCTCAGTGGTTAAAGTGCTTGCCTAGTAAGTTCTAGGCCCTGGGTTTGATTTCCTAGCACCACATATGCTGGGCATGGTGGTGCGTGCCTGTAATCCCCACACTTGGAAGGCTGAGACAGGAGGATTGCTGTGAATCCAAGGCCAGCCTGGGCTCCATAGTGAGTTCAGAACCAGCCTGGACTACAGAGTGAGACCCTGTCTCAAAAAAAGAAAAAAGAAAATAGGCAAAACCTTTGAAGACACAGGCGTTGGCAAGGACTTTCTCAATAAAACACCCAGTGAACATGGGATAACACCAAGAATCAACAAATGGGATAACATCAAGTTAAAATGCTTCTGCACGGGAAACAATCAACAGTGAAGAGAGCCAATGAAATGGGAGTAAGATGTTACCTGCTACTTCACAGACACAGGATTGTTACCTAGAATATACACAGAACTGAAAAAGCTAAACCTCCAAAAATAGACACACTCAAAAACTGAGCAACTGAAATGAATAGAAACTCCACAACAAACAGGTCCAAATGGCCAATAAATACATGAAAAAATGTTCAGTGTCTTTAGCCATCAAAGAAATGCAAATCAGGCTACACAGTGAGTTCAGGACCAGCCGGGATTACAGAGTAAGACACTGTCTCAAAAAAAAAAAAAAGTTTTGCTCGTGGCAGTATCATAGCCAATGAAATGAAGTTTATCCAAGGCTTGATTATTACTAATTGAAAAAAAAAGAAATGCAAATTAAAACAATACTGAGCTTCTAACTACCTCTAGTAAGAATGGCTGGTATTAACAACTCAAAAGATTACACATGCTGGGCTGGAGGAATGGCACAGTGGCTAAAGAGTTTGCTTAGTAAGCACAAGGGTTCCATTCTCCAGCAAAACATAAACTGGGCGTTGTGGCACACTCCTGTTATTCTAGCACTCAGGAGGCTGAGGCAGGAGGATTGCCATGAGTTTGAGGCTAGCCTGGGCTACCCCGTGAGCTCAGAACCAGCCTGGGCTACAGAGTGAGAACCTGCATCAAAAAACAAAACAAAACAAAACAAAAAAACCTGATAACAACTACAACAAATGCTGGCAAATTTGTAGGAAAAAAGGAACCTCCCTACATTGCTAGTGGGACTATAAGCTGATACAACCATTATGGAAAGCAGTATGGAAGTTCCTCAAAAAACTGAAAATAGATATTCCATTTGACTCAGCTACATCTCTTCTGGGAATCTTCCCAAAAGAGTTCAAGTCAGCCTGAGTGGTGAAAACTTCTGCCTAGCAAGCTCAAGTCCCTGGGTTTGATTTCCCATCACCACATAAACTGGATATGGTGGTGCACACCCGTAATCCCAGAACTCAGGAGGCTGAGGCGGGAGGATTGCTGTGAGTTCAAGGTCAGTCTGGGCTCCATAGTGAGTTCAGGACCAGCCTGGTTTACAGAGCGAGACCCTGTCTCAAAAAACAAAGTCATCATACATGAGGGCTGGAGGAATGGCTCAGTGGTTAAAGCACTTGGCTAGCAAGCGCTAAGTACTGGAGTTCGATTCCCCAGCGTCACATAAACTGGGCTTGGCGGCACATGCCTGTAATCCCAGCACTCGGGAGGCTTTGCCATCCATCGTGAGTTCAGGACCAGCTTGGGCTACAGAGCGAGACCCTGTCTTAAAAACAAAGTCATTGTCCAAGAGTGATTCATGCATGCCCATGTTAATAGCAGTCCAACTTAAAATAGCTAAATCTTAGAAGTAGCCAATATGTCCACCAACAGGTGAATAGATGAAGATGTGATATATTTATAGTGGAGTACTACTCTGCCATAAAGATACATTTTAGTATTTGTAGGAAAATGGATACACTTGAGACCATTATGGTTAAAAGAATAAAAAAAAACCCTCAGAATTAAAAGAGAATAGTGCACTTGTTATATGAAAATTAGACCTCAACAAATAACAGGGAAAAAAAAGCAAGAAAGCATTCTAGCATTCCCGTCTTTGTCTTCCAGATCGGTCTTTCTGACTGCCTATAGGTCCCTAGACAGGTGTCTTCTTCCTGCCTTGAAGCACTCCCTGTCCCACCCCAGGAATTTCCACCAATCAACTCACAGGCCAGCTGACCAATCTAGGACTTGGGGCTCCTTTCCTCTCTGGGGTATCCCAGGTCACTCACGCCCTCCCCCAGGGGGCAGGCCTACCCAGCAACCCCCCCTCTGCTGGGGCCTCTCCCTAAGATGTCTATCAGAATGTTCCAACTCTGCTCGGGTCATCAGAATTAGAATCCAGCCAGGCCTGAGCTCAGTGTTACAGGGGAAGCCGAGGCAGGAAGACGGCACATTCAAGCACATCTTGGGACACTTGGTAACTTGAAGAGACCCTTCTCCAACTCAAAAATAAACAGGGGAGCCAAGTCTGGTGGCACCGGCCTGTAATCCCAGCACTCTGGGAGGCAGAGACAGCAGCATTTTGCAAATTCCAAGCCCAGGCTGGGCAATTTTAGTCATTCAGCAAGACCCTGTCTCAAAATAAGAATAAAAATGGGCTGAGGGGGTAGCCCAGCTAGAAGGCCGTGGGCCTTATGACATTGTAATGACCCGTGGTGCTCAGTCGTACTGAGTACTTAGCATGGCCAGCCTCAGGGAAAATAAATGAATGAATAAACTAATCATCTAATCCTGCCTGTCCTACTCCCTGGATGCTGACAGTTCTCGCAACAGCAGCTTCCGTTTGTCTAGTGTTGAGTGCACCAGGCCCTGGCCAAGCGCTGTGGAGAGATGACTTCATTGTCTCTTGACAACTTTCTCCAAAACTCAGGCCTGGGGTACCCGAGCCCAGCTCAGGCCTCAGCGGAGGAAGGGTACAAATGGGCCCACTCGCCTCCGCTCACCCCAAGGGCACCTGGCACTCTCCTGGGTGGGCAGACTGGGAGAGTCTTGTCTTTAGGACTGTCAACAGGTACAGAAAAGTAGCTGGCACAGAGCACAGAGGTTTGTTCCTGTGAAAGGCTTTACTTTCAAGTTTTCCAGAGCAGAAAAGTGCACAGGTAAACAGGAGTCCTTGGGAGGAGTGAAGAGGGAACGATCTTTTTTTTTTTCCTAGTACTGAGAACTGAACTCAGAGCCTTTGCCCTGAGTTATATATGGGCCCTTTTTTATTTTTATTTTTTATTTTTGGAGACAGGGTCTTGCTCTGTGGTCCAAGCTGCTCCTGAACTCACTATGTAGCCCAGGCTGGTCTCGAACTCATTGCAATCCTCCTGCCTCAGCCTCCTGAGTGCTGACCATGCCCAACTGATGTGATGCTGGGGAATCAAATGCAGGGCCTTGGGCTTGCTGGGACCCACTTAGCTACCCACCCCCCTTGCTTTCTCTCTCTCTTATTTTTGGAGACAGTCTCACTCATTGGCTAATTGCATAGGCTAGCTCAGACTTGTGATCCTCCTGTCTCAGCCTCCCAGGGTGCTGAGATTAGAGACCTGCCCCACCACACCCAGCTATGAAAGGATCTTTAGCTAATGAGCTCAGCGGGACATCTTAGTCAGCTTGCTTTGCGGGTGACTCTTGGTGGAGGAGTGAAAACGTCTCCCTGCGCATTTTCCCCGTGACAGATGCTCCAAGGTCTGTCCTCCCAGCTTCGGAGTGACTTAGACCCAGGCCAAGAAAGTGACTTTCCCACCCGTCGCCCTTGTGACTGGCCCTCTTCTCTGAGCTTTATTTAGAGTCTTCATCTACAAAATGGAGCTATTGATGGCCCGGCCCTCACGGGGCTGTCCTGGAGACAGCGCCCTTCAAGGCGTGCCGGGTGCACTGAGCCATGCGCGGCTCTGCATGCTATCTGTGCCCTCCCATTCTTATCTCTACGTGGCCAGCACAAGCAAGCGTTCAGATGCTACAGTTGGGCAGGAAAGAAGCTTCTTGTCGTGGAGGAGAAGGTCTAGGTGGAGACCATGTATCTTACAAGCTGAGGTCCTGAGGACTGGAGCTTCCCCAGCACCACATAAAAATTAGCCGGGTGTGGTGACACACACCTGTAATTCCAGTACTTGGAACATTGAGGTAGAAAGATTGCCACGAATTTGAGGCCAGCCTGGGCTACGTAGTGGATTCAAGGCCAGCCTTGACTACAGCGCAAGACTATCTCAAGAAACAAACAAAAACAAAAAAACTCCTCTGCGAACATATTTCCAAATACTCTGAGGAGAATGCAGCACCCTGGCCTCACTCACGGCACAAGTGGGTCCCCTGCAGCCACGCTGCGCCAGCCAAGGCAGCTGGGACCTGGCACAGGACTGCACATGATTGTCCTGGCATGTTGTCACTGAATTTTCCAATTCTTTGCTTTCTTTGGGGTCCTGGGGAATAAACCCAGGGCCTTTTTTCCAAGCTTCATTTCTAGTGCCTTTTTTATTTATTTGGAGACAATTCTCACTGAGTCGCTAAGTTGTCCAGTCTGGACTTGAACTTGTGATTCTCCTGCCTCAGCCTCCTAGAATGTCAGGATTACAGGCAGGCACCGTCATGCCCAGCTACTTTTCTGGTCCTCACGGAAGTACCCTAAAGAGAAGGGCTGCAGGGTCCTCAACCAGCTTCCAACTCCATATTCCTGGCAGTCCTTAGCACAGTCTCCTCTTTGGGACAGCCTCTGCCTGCCACACTGTGGCCCCCAGGAGGGCAGGAACCAAGGCTCAGTCCCCCCATCATACTTGGCAGCACACTTGGCACTCAGGAAATATTTTTGGAATTCTGGGTTATCCTCGTTTTCCTGAGAAGGCAGAGAGGACAGATACCAGCAAGACCTAAGGAAGGGAGGAAGGGCGGAAGGGCCAGGCCCGGGCGGAGGGGCCCTGCCCAGCCTCGCCACAAGCTTAGTCACTTGGAGGACTGCACAGACTCTGCAGCACCGCCATCCTGGAGGGATCTGAGTCACCAGCTGGTGAGGGGCAGCTGCGCCCAGCAGGAAACCTAGAGTGGAAGGGGGGAAGGTGGCTAGTGGGCGGGGCGGGAGGGGACTGGTGGGGCGCGAATTTCTTCCCGCAGGCCCCAGAGGAAATGGGAGGGACGTCGCAGCCAGCGCCAGGGCAAACCCAGCCCAGCGCCAGCCCAGCCGAGCGCACAGCCTCTCCGGGCCTTGCCAGGGCCAGGAACCAGGCTGAGGCGAAGGACAGGATGGGATCCCGGAGAAGACTTGTGCACAAGTCCCCGCAACCCGGGGAGTTCTTGACAAAGGTCGCAGAAGTACTTGTCATGTGCCTGGGGAACTACTGGCTGTTACTACTGCAGTCACTTCAAGAGAGCAATTTGTCACCATGTATCAAAATCTCGAAAAGGAGATTTGGCCCAGCAGTTTCACTCGCAGAGATACATTCTCAGAACCAGGCGCGGTGGCACAGCTTGTCATCCAGCACTCTGGGAGGCCTAGGCAAGAGGATCACAAGTTTGAGCCCAGCCTGGCAAACAGAGATTTAGCAAGATTGTTTCAAAATCAAAAACTGGCTGTAGGAATGGTACAGTGGTTAAAAGAGCGCTTGCCTTGCAAATTCAAGGCCCTGAGTTCAATTCCCCACAACCACATAAAACTGGGCATGAAGGCGCATACCTTTAATCCCAGCACTTGCGAGGCTAAAGCAGGTGGATTGTCCTGAGTTTAAGGCCAGCCTGGGCTAAACCAGTGAGTTCAGGACCAGCCTGGGCTACCGAGAGAGAATCTGCCTCAAGAAAATAAAAATGAAAGAAAGAAAAAGAAAAAAAGAAAGAAAATAATTGTGGAAGTAAGTATGCAGCCTAAAAGAATAGTTTGTAAGACTTTTCCATTTGTTTATTTTTTTGCAGTGACGCAGATGGAAGCCGAGCCACGTTTGCCAGGCTCTGCTCTTCAGCTACACTCCCAGCTCCATGAGAATAGTTTGCAGGAGGCTGGCAATGGGGCAGTACGCTAGGGATAGCATGCAACCATTAAAAATAGAAGAGGAAGTAGAGGAATCGTAGGAAATGCCCAGTTTTTGTGGTGCTGAGGAATCAAAACCATGTGCGTACACTTGCTAGGCAAGCGCTCCAGCCGCTGAGCTATGGCTCTGCCCAACATCCTGGGTTAGAGTCCTCAGCACCACATAAAAACTAGCCAGGTGCTGCCTGGTATGGTGGCACATGCCTGTAATCCCCGTACTTTGGAAGGCTGAGGCAGGAGGATTGCCATGTATTAGAGGCTGGACTGGGCTACGTAGTGAGTTCAGGACCAGCCTGGACTAGTGAGAGAGAGACACCCTGTCTCAAAAAACAACCACCACAACAAAAATCCCGTGCATTCTCCAAAGGCCACCTTCCCTGAGCTGTGAAGACCCCACAAGGCAGAGATTACTAAGCGAAGCCGCGTCCTACGCAGCCACACAAATGGGAGCTTTATTGCGCTGTTGTGGTTCCCACCCCGCCTACTTGTTGACATTCAACATGCCCTTGCCTACCGCTGCTGGATGCCACATGAGCTGGGAAGGTGGTGAGCACCCCCCGCCCCCCCCAGCCCCCCCGACTTGGAGGTATGCAAGCCGAGGCTCAGCTTGGCACAGACAGGCTTTGTTATCGGATGAGGCAGGCATGGGCACTGCAGGTGTGTCTATACACAGGTCAGGAAAGGAGCCTGCAAAGTCCTGGGGCTGGCAGGGCCCCTCAGGAGTCCCACGCCTTTGGTGCTGATCTAAGATCCCATTAGTGTGACTTCAGGGAAAGGATGCTCCTGGTCCTCAGAAAGGAGGATCTATTTATTTAGTTAATTAACTAATTAGTCTTGCAGCACTGGAATGGAACCCAGGCTCTTTATACTATGCTACCTCCCAGCACCCCCACCCCCACCCTCTCCTTTTTTTTGAGACAGGGTCTCGCTGTGCAGCCCAGGCTGGTCCTGAACTCCCTATGGAGTCCAGGCTGGCCTTGGACTCATGGTAATCCTCTGCTCCCACCTCCAGAGTGCTAGAATTACAGGCGTGCACCACTATGCCTGGCTTATGTGGTGCTGGGGAATCGAACTCGGATACTTAGCACTTGACTTAGTGCTTGCTAGGCCAGCGCTCCAACTGCTGACCCATTCCTCCAGCACCAACCCCCCACCCCCCCTTTTTTTTTTTAAATGTGGCACTGGGGCCTTCATACTAACTACATCCCCAGCACATTTATTTCTGAGTCTGAGACAAGATTTCACTAGGCTGGGCTTCAGCTTTTGATCCTCCTTCCTCAACCTGCCTGAATGCTAGGATTACAGGTCTGTGCCACCATACACAGGCATGATTTTGATTTTGAGACAAGGTCTCTAAATTGCCCAGCTTGGATTTGCACTTGCAGTCCTCCTGTCTCAGTCTCAGCCTCCCAGGGTGCTGAGATTGCAGGCGTCTAAGTACAGTATGGGTTTTTTTTTTTTTTTTAAGACAGGGTCTTGCTCTGCAGCCCAGGCTGGTCCTGAACTCACTATGGAGCCCAGGCTGGCCTTGGACTCACAGCAATCCTCCTATCTCAGTCTCCTGAGTGCTGGGATTACAGGCATAGGCCAACATGCCCTGTTTATGTGGTGCTGGGGAATCAAACTCAGGTACTTAGCGCTTGACTTAATGCATGCTAGGCAAGTGCTTTAACCACTGAGCCATTCCTCCAGCCCCAGAATATGTATTTAAATAGATTATCATACTCAAATGGCTGGGGATGTAACTCAGCGGTATAGTACTTGCCTGGCATGTCTGGCCCCTTGAAAACTTCAGAGGCATTCTTAAAAAAAGATAATCATACACTAAGTAAAATAATTTGGAATTAAGACTTGGTGGTGCAGGCCTGTAATTCAAGCACTCTGGGAGGCTGAGGCAGGGAGATCGCAAGTTCAAGCCCAGCCTGGGCAATTTAGAGACCCTGGCTCAAGATAAAAAATAAAAAATGGGCTGGGGGTGTAGCTCAGTGTAAAGGCTCTGGGCTTCATCCCCACTACCACTGGGGGGGGAAAAAAAGTTTAGAGCTGGGGTCTAGGTGACCGATGGGACAAGTTGTAAGCTGCAGCTCCTTCCGCCACCCAACAGTTAATAAAGAGGGGAGGTCCGGGCTGGGTGCCAGGGTCCCTTCTGCACAGCGGGGCCATGCCAACTGGGGAAACAGAGGTGGACACATGATAGTCTTTAAAAACAAAATCCCAATTCATTCCCGCTCCCTGCTGTTTACTGGAGGTGTTTGTTTGCTTTCTTCGGGTCTATTTCAGGTCTGACAGGTTTGTGGGGAGAGCAGAGCTAGGGCTCAGTGCCAGCTGGGAGGGCACAGAACAGCAGGGTGAGGAGGGGCCCTGCTCCTTCCTACAGGGCCAGGCAGGGGTCTTGGCCTGTGCCCGCTGAGGCTCGGCAAATCCCTTTCCTATCTGGGCTCCGGCCCAGGCCCTGGCTCCAGCCTGCTGGACCCTCCTCTTCGGAGTAAGATGCTATCATTCTTCACCTTTGGGTCCTGTTTCCAAATGTGCTTTAGGGTGGGGCAGGGCGGGGCGGCCCTGCAGGGAGGTAGCTTGGCAGAAGCCACTTCCTGACAAAGGACTGATGAGTCAGGGGATGTAGGTGGCATTCTGAGTCTGGGAGGGGACAGGCCCAGCAGGTGGGCAGGAGAGAACCTTCTCTCCCTGCCCTAGAACCCAACCATTCCAGTCCTTGGCCACATTCTTGGTGTGGGCCACAGAATGGGGTGGGAGGGCCTGGAGGGCAGAAATGGCATCAGGAGACGCCCATCCTGCCTGGCAGAGCTGGGAAAGTCTTGCCTGTTTGGCTGGGGTTGGTGGCAACGCATCTGTAATCCTGGCACTCGGGAGGATGGGGCAGGAGAGTTACTGTTAGTTCAAGGCCAGCCTGGGCTCCATAGTGAGCTCAGTACCAGCCTGGACTACAGAGTGAGACCCTGTTTCAATAAATAAATAAATAAATAAATAAATAAATAAATAAATAAATAAAATAGGGGTGGAAGAAACACAGCTCAGTGCAAAGGCCCTGGGCTTAATCCCTGCACACACACATGCACACACACATGAAAAGATAACCTCAACTGACTCAAGCTAAGTGAAAAACGGTGAAATGGTATGAGGCTGAGGGTAGGGGCCCATTTTTCAACGTTTTAGACTGGGGAAATTCTCTGCTAACTTCCAGGAATCCTCTAGAAAGTTGATAACTATGCTTAATTTTCTTTCCTTTCAAAAAAATAAAAAGCAGGCCTGGGGTGAAGGGCAGTGTCCAGCACTAGCACGCCCCTCATACTGGAGGCCCTGGAGTTGCCAAAAGCCAAAAGGCCGCCGACAGCAGAAGCCACCTTCCTTCTCACCCCAGACACAGCTCACCTGGGTGGTTAACCGAGAGAGCTGAGAACTTTTAAAGAGTTTATGATCTCCCCAGGATAAAGGGGAAAATCTGGGGTCCTCTGGTGCTATGTGGCCCCTTCTTCATCTTCCCACGGAGAGTCTAGGGACAGCCTTGTGGCCTCAGGCCCACGGGAACGACCCTGTACCTTGGCCTTTGCTCCTGCTGACACTTTTACATGCTACACCCTCTGTAAGTTTTTTTTTTTTTTTCTCAATACTCTGGTCTCTGGTCTTTCCTTTTTATTTATTTATTTATTTTTTGAGACAGGGTCTCTCACTCTATAGCCGGGGCTGGTTCTGGACCCACTGGGGTAGCCCAGGCTGGGATTCATAGCAATGCTTCTGCCTCAGGCTTCCAAGTACTGGGATTACAGGCGTGCACCACCATGCCCAGCTTTATGTGGTGCTGGGGAATTGAACTCAGGGCCTTGTGCTTGCAAGGCAAGTGTGGTAACCTCTGCGCCATTCCTCCAGCCCACTCTATGTAGGTCAGCCTGACTTCAAACTCACCATCCTCCTGTCTCAGCTTCTTGACCTCCTTAGTGCTGGGATTACAAGATGCCACCAGGCCTAGAGTAGAGTATCATTTTAAAAATCCTTAGAGTTAATTCTGTTATAAAATGGGCATGAGCGTTCCTGCTCCGGAAGTTGGGAGAGCTATGGGGGGCGGGGAAGGCCTGACACTAGCCCATGCTTAAAAAATGGTAGTGTTTCTGCTCTACTGCTGAGCTACATCCCTAGCTCTGTCATTTTACTTAAAAAGAAAAAAATAGACCAAAAACAAAAGAGAAAAAGCCGAAACCTGTTGAATGTCACAGGCCTGTAACCGCAGAACCTTGGGAGGCTGAGGCAGGAAGATTGCAAGTTAGAGCCCAGCCTGACTACTGGGCTACTTAGGGACTTAGTGAGACCCTGTCTCAAAATCAAAAATTAAAAAATGGGTCGAGGGGCTGGAGGGATGGCTCAGTGGTTAAAGTGCTTACCTAGCAAGCGCTAAATCAAGCGCCAAGTACCTGAGTTCGATTCCCCAGCACCACATAAGCTGGGTGTGGTGGTTTACACCTGTAATTCCAGCACTCGGGAGGCTGAGGCAGGAGGATTGCCACAAGTCCAAGGCCAGCCTGGGCTCCATAGCGAGTTCAGGACCAGCCTGGGCTGCAGAGCGAGACCTTGTCTCAAAAAAAGAGAGAGAGAATAAAAAGTAGGTTGAGGTTGTTGTAGCTCAGTGTGAAAGCCCTGAGCTCTCTCCCCAGTACCACAAAATAAAAATATAAAATAAAAAAATGTTGGAGCCCTCTGGGAAGCTGAGGTAGGAGAATAGGATGATCACAAGTTTGAGCCAGACTGGACCACTTAGCAAACTATCTCAAAATGAAATAAAAATGAAAATTTAAAAAAAGAGAGGCCTGGGGAGGTAACTTAGTGGGAGGACCCCTCCCAAAAAAGAGGAAAGAGAAAACTATGAAAGTGTAATTGACACACCCCACAATGTATCCATTTCAAGTGTGCACGTCAGTAAAGCTCCACAAGTGGGTATTCCCACTGCCCCCTAGCCGGAGGGACCGCACTGTCCTCCCTAGAAGGTCCCCCCAGGTCTTGCAGCCATGTCTGCTCCACCCCTCCAGTCAACTGTTTTGTGGCCACTGAATGAATCTTTACTTGTTAGGGACTGGGCCCAAGGTTTGGGGGAGCTATGTACGTGCGTGTATGACCCCTAGAATTTACAATTTACAAGGCCTTTCCTTTTCTTTTTTTGGTGTTGGGGTCAGAATCCAGGCCCTTCACCTTCCCATTCCATGTTCTGGTTTTGATTTTGAGACAAGGTCTCTGACTCAGGTGTGTAACCTGGGTTCATACATTCGATCCTCCTGTTTCAGCCTCCCAGAGTGCTGGGATTATAGGCCTGTGCCGTCAGGTCCAGCTAATTTTGAGGCCATGGATGCTCAGAGGGGTTAGGTGACATGTGACAGAAGTTCTAAGCCAAGAGGGAAGGCTCTGGGCCTGGAACGCTGGCACATTTGTGGGGGCTCCAGGCACACAGGCCTTGCTGCATCTCGAAGGCAGGAAAAAGCTCTGTGGTCCTCTCTCTCCCTGCTGGCCAGGCCTCCAACCAGGCAGTGGGAAGGCCCGGAGATGTCAGATGCCAGGTAGCTCTAGGTGTCCCCTCCCTGGGCACTATCCTCTGTCGTTGAGGCGGTGGGAGAAACAGAATGAGATTACTAGCATCACTTGCTTCTGGCTGCTTAGAGAACAGCCTGATTTTGTTCTGTTTTGTTATCTTGTGGTCGGGGATTGAACTGTGTGCCTGCACGCTGAGCTACATCTCTAGCCCATTTTTTT